>JAYDZE010489223.1:0-15795 GCA_034509125.1 Monilaria moniliformis
AAAAGAAGAAAATAGCGAAAACCTTGACATCCAACAACGGGTGCAGGACCCCATATATCCGAATGAATCAGAGAAAAGCTAGAATTCATACGAGTATTATTAAGCTTGAATGATTGTCTGTGGCTCTTCGCCAAAAAACAAGTATCACAATGAAATTGCTCAAAATTAGCTAGTCTAGGAAAGAGAATTTTTAAATAACCTATAGATGGGTGCCCTAAGTGACGATGCCAAAGCCAAGCCTGTCGAGTTGTAAGCCTGTGAGTCAGCATCACAGTCCCGTGTTGAGCGACCCCGTTGACGTAGTACAGACCATTCTTTTCAGTGCCACGCCCAATAATCGTCCCCGTCTGGATATCCTGTAACATGAAAAAATTAGGCTGCATTAGTAAGGTTCAAAGCAGTTGTTTAGTAACGTGGCTGATTGATAGCAACTTGTGGGATAATGTGGGCACATAAAGACAATTGGTAACAGTTAACGACGGGGAAATAGTAATCGTGCCGGCTCCTTTGACTGGAGCAAGGTCACCATTGGCTCCTTGTCTGTCAAACAAGGAAATAAAATCAAATATAAAGAGAAGATGATTTGCAGCCTGATTTAGTTCTTTCCTTAGTTATGTAAAAATATTCTCTATAAAATAGAATAGATAACCAATGTAATAGATACAAGTCAATCAATATGAAATCAAATTTTATCCTCTCTATGTTTCCTACTCGATCCAACAGTTTCTATTTTTATTTTTTTTCTTTAATTCGTGAATGCCAAGTTATGAATGTGGGAATATTGATTAACTATTATTCAGAAATTGAATCTTAGTGTTGAGGACATGAATAGAGAATAAGAGCTTTGAAGTTGGAATAAAAACTGAAAATGTGGGATGGAGTAGAAGAAAGAAGAACTCATGGTTTGTCGAGGAAGCAGAAGAGGAGGAAAAATAATAATAATAGTGTTGGGCTTATAGGAATTAGTTGGATATACTAGTGGGCTTGAAAATTTATTGTGTAATTGGGTCACTAAATACAATAAATATGTGGGTCTATAATTAAGCAATTGGATTTTGTAAGTTATAAAACAAATGGGTCTATAACTAATTGTTAAGTGGGCTATAGAATTAATTAAAGTTTGGATTTATGTTAATTAAAATAATAGTTAAGCTAGTAAAGAAATTAAATAGACTCGTATAATTAATAAGAAATTAAATTATAAATAATTAAAGAATGGTGATTTATCTTTAAAAACCTATTAAAATAAGTTGATAGATAAATGCTAAAATAAATAAATCTAATTTAAAATAATAATTGGTTATAAAATACTAAATAATATTTTAGTAATTATATAATATTCTTGATTGATATAATATTTTTATTCAAGGTGATTATGCCCCGAGCAACAGCCGGGGAAATGATAAGATTAAGGATTAGGACGAGCTTTACGATCAGGACGTTTTGCTACACAAGGTAGTGTATTGAATGCTAGACCTTTATTTCCTGAGTTAAATTTATGCAATTGCATATAGAAAAGAAGTTATAAATAATTTGACTTGTGATATGAATATGTGATTTATCTGATTAGAAATTGAATGATATGTGATAACGTGAATTACTGTTTGACTATGATTATTAAATTATGATTTGATATTGATAATATCTGAAAAGTATGATATATCTGTTATTGCCCCGTGCTTGAGTGTCTCATTGGGTATAGTTGGCATGTCATAGGACAGTAGTACTGCATATTCGATCACTCGTCTTCTGGATAACCGAAGCGAGGGTTGCCTGTTACTGATATCCACCATTTGGGGTGATCTGATTGACTGTTATACGCTCTTGGGGTGATCTGATTGACTGTTATACGCCCTTGGGGTGATCTGACTGACTGTTATACGCCCTTGTGGTGATCTGATTTGCTGAATTACGCCTTTCGAGGTGATCTGCGCCCAATTGGGTGATCTGTATTTGGTCCGTGTGCCCGTGTCAATACTCATCACGTTGTGGGGCTATATATGTTTATGTGTGCATTATAAAGATGTTAATGTGAATTATCTGTTATAATTGAAAATCGTGAAAATTGCATGTGATTATTTGTTATTCAGTTCTGATAAAACTGTGACTTTCCGAATTGGATTTTACTGCTGGAAAAGTTATATATGTCTGATACGAGGTAAGAGTTACTACTCTGACTGATAAACTAAAAGATATGGTTATAATTATGTCTATAGGCTGCATAGTGTTTATTTAATTTCGGAAATTTAGTTCTAACATCAAGTCACTGTTCATTTTTGGGTAAATAATTGAATATATTAGATCATGTGGCATGTCAGGGTTTTTGATGTATATGTATACTGGTCGCGAACAACTGCTGTGCATATTTTGCACATTTATATAATTACCGTTTGTTTTTAACAGGTTTACCTGTTTTAAATTTCAAATATATATATCCGAATTCCGTTGGCTGGTTGAATAATAATAACATGAATATAATCAGAAAATGAATATAGTTTGTCTGGTCGTGACACCATTTATTTGGTTATTCAGTAATCGAGTAAGGGGTGTTACACTAATTCAGCTGATTTTGTATATACACTTGTGCTACACATTTTGTATGTGAAGATAATATGAGAGATTTTTGTGTTTCATGCAGCTATTAGAAAAGATAAATTAAATCGAAAAGAAACTAATTGCCAGCTGGCAGCTAACTGGCATCCAACAAACTTAACAGAGGAGTACTACTAACATAGTAACAGGGACAACAATTACATACGCTGCCATGGAGTCTTCATCTTCGTTGGTATCAATCAACATGTTTTGTGTTGATTGTTTATTTGATTTATGATTTTGGAAATTGTATATTTGGATAATTCTGCATTTTATTTTTTTATTTTATTTTTTATTATTCTTAAGAGCGATAATTCGAGAGAGTTAAAATCATTGTTAATTATCAATTGTATTTCGACCTTTCATCATTTAATTGCTTTTCAACCTGATCGATCTAAATATATTCTAACCTTTAGTTCATTATTACACTTGTGTGTTAGTTGTGGCCCGTTAATATAATGCATGTGACGGAAACTTTACGAGGAAAACATTCAAATTAGGACCTTAATGCATAACTAAGATCCATTCTAAACTCTTAGATTTGAAATAGACGGTTATGGTTTAATGGATACGCGAATCATCATAACATTATACATTAATCAATAAAGGATTATAATTGTCCAACTCAATATACGTATCTTTTTTAATTTCGGTAACTTACAGATTTACATGCAGCATTAACTCAACGATTTCTTTAAGGCAATAATTACTCCGGATTTTTTTGCTAAATCCACACGCATTACTCATCTACTGATTCCAAACGTCATATATGTCATTAAACCCTAATTCATTTTTCTTCTTCCCCAAAAGTTGACGACAATCATTATAATATATGTCGAACATCATTATATCTTAAAATGATAGTCATTAATATTAAGCGTAAATATTTTACTATATGTTGTAACATTTTAAATTTATAAACAATTTATCATCTCTTTACATCCAACCATACTAATCATTATTCATTATATCATATATTCTTTTATAGATAGTTAAATATAAAATATATTCAACCTATACAACCGCATCAGATATGGAAAAGAAAAAGATATTATAATAATGATAAATTCCAGGTACCTTTTCCTTGCCCATATAGATAGGGAACGTGCTTATCAAAAATGCTATGTGTGATTTGGGTGCTTCAATAAATGTCATGCCTTTGTCTATCTATTATAACTTGAAAGGTATTGAGTTGATAGAGACTAGGGTAGTGATACAGTTGGCCGATAGGACATGTATTTACCCTGAGGGAATGTTAGAAAATGTCTTAGTTAGAGTTCATGAGTTTTTATATCCAGCCGATTTCTATGTGATCAAAATGAATGAGTCATCGTCATCTTGTGATTCTAGTGGAGTCTTGTTAGGAAGACCTTTCCTTAGGACAGCTAAAACGATCATTAATGTTCATGATGGCACCATTTGTTTAGATTACCATGGAGAAAAGTATACTTTCAGCATTGACAAGGCTATGAAAAAACCATGGACGTAGAAAATGCCCAGTAGATTGTTGTGATTGACCCCATAGTCCAAGGATACCATGAGACTCAGTTATTGCAGGGACAAATGGAAGAACATGAGGGGTTTTCAATCCATCCAAGGCTGGAGAAAATGAGTAGATTTTTCCAAGTCAAGGGACTCACTGACGAGGAAATTGAGGCGCAGATTCTCGAATTATATTCAGTGGCACAGCCAAACCGCGAGGACGTATGTCAACTGCCCAGTTTGAATCATGATGAATCAGGCAAACTGGACGGGAAGTCTGAACAGGCAGAGTTAAAAACCTTGCCAAAGGAGTTGAAGTACGCCTACTTAGGAGAGATGGAATCACTACATGTGATCATAAATAGCATGTTGGAGCACGAGCATGAGGCTCAACTGATCAAAGTATTACAAAATCACAAAAAGGCCCTCGGGTGGAAGTTCGCCAACTTGGTGGGTATCAGTCCAGATATATGTATGCACTACATACACTTTGAAGAAGAGGCCAAGACAACCCGAGATCCACAAAGGAAGTTGAACCCCAACATGCGAGAAGCAGTACTAAAGGAAGTCTTGAAGCTGCTCGACATGGGTATCATTTATCCCATTTCGGATAGCAATTGGGTCAGCCCAGTCCATATGGTGCCCAAAAATCTGGAATATAAGTGGTGAAAAATGAAATGAATGAGCTGGTGCCAAGAAGGCTAGTCACAGGCTGGCGAATGTGCATCGATTACCGGAAGTTTAATGCAGCCACTCGGAAGGACCACTTTCCGCTGCCATTCATCGACCAAATGTTGGATAGACTAGCAGGAAAGAAGTACTTTTGCTTCTTAGATGGATACAACAGATAATTTTAGATCTTCGTCAATTCGGACGACCAAGAGAAGACAACTTTCACCTGCCCATTTGGAACGTACGCGTATAGGAGAATGCCTTTCGGGCTCTGCAATGCCCCTGACACTTTTCAGCGTTGTATGATGAGTATCTTCTCGGATTTGATTGAAGAATGCATGGAGATTTTCATGGACGATTTTACAGTCTATGGTGAAACATTTGAAAAATGCTTAAAGCACTTAGACTCCGTGTTGGCCAGATGCGAAAAGAGGAACCTGGTGCTTAACTATGAGAAATGCCATTTTATGGTGTGCGAAGGGATCGTGCTTGGACATCTAGTGTCCGAGGTAGGAATACGCGTAGACAAAGCCAAGGTGGAGGTCATTGCCAAGTTGCCCTACCCAACCAACCAAAGGGAGATAAGAGGATTCCTAGGACATGATGGTTTCTACCAAAAATTCATCAAGGACTTTGCCAAGATCGCACGTCCACTCACCCACCTACTCCAAAATGATGTGTCGTTCGAGTTCAATGAAGAATGCAAGGATGCATATAATACACTGAAGGACAAGTTGACCAGTTCACCTGTGAGGCAAGGGCCAAACTGGGATTATCCATTTGAGATCATGTGCGATCCAAGCGATTATGCCGTGGGAGCTGTGCTAGGGCAAGAGATTTGGAAGGAGAGTTATGTCATCCATTATGCCTCCAGAACCTTAAATCCAGCCCAGAAGAACTACGATACCACGGAGAATGAGTTATTGGCCGTAGTGTTCGCTTCCGAAAAATTCAGGTCATATCTGCTTGGTTCGAATGTGGTAGTCTACATAGACCACGCAGCATTGAAATATCTTTTCGGAAAGAAGGAATCCAAGCCGAGGCTGATAAGGTGGATTCTATTATTGCAAGAGTTCGATGTAGAGATTCGAGATAAAAAAGGAGCCGAAAACAAGGTTGTTGACCACCTTAGCCGACTAATGGTTGCCACTGAAGAAGGAGCCATCACTGAAACTTTATCGGATGAGCACTTATATTCTATAGAAAAACACGAGGAAATGAGAAATGCCCCCAAAGTGCCATGGTTTGCTGACCTGGTGAACTACCTTTCAACTCGCCAGATGCCACCAGTAGGAGTTGTCAGCAAAGGAGGGCATTTAAGCTGAAAAGTGAAAGCAAACACTACCTTTGGGACGAGCCTCACCTATGGAAGGTTCGAACAGATCAAATCATCAGAAGATGCATTATGGAGAAAAAATTTGAAAGTGTGTTAAAGCATTGCCACTCGTATGCATGTGGAGGACATTTTGAAAAATGAAAGACCGTGAGGAAAATTCTTGATAGCGGGTTCCATTGGCCCAGTTTGCACCTTGATGCCTATCTTTTTTGCAAGCGATGCAAGCGCTGCCAACTCATGGGAGGAATGTCCAGGAGGGACGAAATGCCCCAAGTGCCAGTGGTAGTTTGCGAGATTTTTGACGTATGGGGAATAGACTTCATGGGTCCTTTTCCTAGTTCTGCGGGAAATCACTACATTCTAGTAGCTGTGGACTACGTGTCCAAATGGGTGGAAGCTAAGGCAACAAGAACAAATGAGGCCAAGGAAGTATCAATCTTCTTGTAAGGAGTAATTTTCAGTCGCTATGGAATTCCGAGAGCAATCATAAGTGATCGCGGACCCCACTTTTGCAATGGGAAAATTGAACGTCTACTGGAGAAGTATGGTATACATCACCGACTTACTAGCCCATATCACCCCCAAACAAATGGGCAAGCCGCAGTGTCAAATCGCGAGATCAAGAACAACTTAGAAAAAACTGTAGATGCCACAAGGAAAGACTGGAACATGAGGCTCCATGATGCGCTCTGGGCTTATCGCACTTATTACAAAATGCCCATTGGTATGTCGCCCTACCGGATGGTGTTTGGGAAAATGTGCCATTTACCCGTTGAACTGGAGCACAAAGCCTATTGGGCAGTGAAGAAGATCAATATGCAAGTAGCTAAGTGTGAGGAAGAACGGAGGATGCAGTTACAAGAGCTAGAAGAATTGAGGCTTGAAGCCTATGATGCATTCATGTGGTACAAGGAAAGGACCAAGCTGAGGCACGACAGAAACATTAGAGGAAAAGATGTGCAAGTAGGCCAGCTTGTGTTACTTTTCTAGTCGAGATTAAGGCTGATGCCTGGGAAGCTTAGATCAAAATGGAAAAGACTTTACACTGTCACTGGAGTCCGAGGAAGTGGAGCAATCGAGATCAAAGGTCCAGGAGAAGAAGCTAAACCATTCGTGGTTAATGGGCAAAGACTGAAACTTTTCAACCGCCCTACTGACGCGTGCTTGGTCGAGGAGATCTCGCTGCACGCACCCACTCCACTCGAGAAATAGAAAGGAAATGACGTTCCAATCGGGCAGATCAAAGCATAGTCAAGAACAGATTGGGAACGAATCCAAGAGAGGAAGTTTTGTAAATATTTTATCCTTTGTTTTAGTTTAATTTTTCAGTTAATCTTGTCTTTTGTTTGTGTTTTGATTATGCAGGTGCCACGTGTAATTAGGCTGATCCAGTGGGGGCGCATACAGAGAAACAGAGGCTCAGTAGAAGGACGGACAACCGGTTCAAAACAGCCAGATGTCAGATCAAAAGGAGAAACAACTGACTAACCAAATCCGGAAAATATCCCAGCAAATCGGGTACAGATAGGGCAGACGGACGGTCAGGAAGGGAAAAGAGTCGTTACAAATCAGCTTATAAAAGCCAAACTCCTTTTCAAACGGAATTTTCCACCTAACTCTCAAATTCTCAGCCATCTTTCCCTCTAAACAAGAAATACCAACACTATCTAACATTCCATTCCATGGATCTAAACACGACACCCGTGAGCAGCAAGAAAATGAAGAACATTGAGGAAGCTGGGTCAGCCATAGAACCTTCGCAAATCGCTTCACCTCCTCCAACAACTGCAGAATCGTCCAAAAGAAAACCAAAGAAAAAGAAGAAGAAGGAGCAGGGAGAAATCGGAATGACCACACCCAAGGCCAGGCTGAGTTTTAGAATGGAAACAAGCGAAGCCGAGGTAGTGGGCGAGACAGAGCAAAGTCTGGTTGTCCGAACTGAGGAAGAACTAGTGGGAATGGAAGAACATGAAGTCCTAACCCTAGACGCACCACGGAGTAGCCAAAGGTTGCGGTCATCTGAGCGCATGAGAAAAGGAAATGAAATCTTGATGATCGAGCCAGCAGGGTAGTCCCCCGCTGAAGACACCCTACCATGTAGCCCAGATTCAACCTATGAGGCTAAGACGACTGCTTCATCCGAAACAGAATCTTGTACCGAGTCTCCACCACCAAGAATCTGGACATTCCGCAAGGTGAAGATTGAACTGGACGAGAAGCGGGTTGCCCAGATCAAAGGCTGCCAAGACACCACAATTGCTAACAAGGTAACAGCCCGATTTGGTAAAGAATATCGGGCCGGTTAAACTCTTGATTTGAATGCTTTAGAAATCCTAGGATGTAGGGAGCAATTCTGTGATTACTTTGATAAAATAGGGTTTAATTGGCTACTTGATTTTCCCCATTCTGACGTACCTAGGATTTTAGTGGATGAATTCTCTAACTCATTTGATTTTGTTCCTAACTGTGACTTGGAAGAATCATCTATCTCATTTAAATTGTTTGGGGAATGGCACGAAATGTCTTTATTGCAATGGAATGTTAGACTAGGAATAGCACCAATAGGGAAAGCCTGTGAATATGACTATCAAACTGCCCAGAGAGCCATACCAAACAGATATACCACGCATTCTGACCAGCAGGCAGCGTGGAGTGAACTAACCCACCCGTCTGCTGGGCCGTTCAAACCTACACAATCCAGAGCTACCTTCTTTCTTAACCCCGTGCTACGAATGTGCCAAACCTTTTTAGCATACAATTTACTAGGCCAGACAACTAGCTTTAGTCGCGTCTCAGTGGCAGAATTGTACTTTACTTGGTGTATGCATGAGGGAATTAAAGTAGACTTAGGTTTCTGGTTGGCCTACCAAATTAAACTCATAAGCTCACATCCCACGCGAAACATTACTTTGTGTCATGTGTTAGGAGTTTTTCTTGCTAGGAACTATGAAATCTTAATTAATGAAGGAATTGTTTTGGACAATTGTCCATTGCCTGGCTGTTTTGATATGACTTCTTTGCGAGGCACACTGATCGTGCATGTGCGGGAAGGAGTGCCATATTTTTATACCCTGGAGACTTGGCGCTTGCTGACTCCGCGCCAAGGAAGCCCATTGACCAAGAGGCACAGTCTGCCCGACTCAGAAATGCAGAAAACGATCAAATGTCTGAAAGGTTGAAGGCAATGGAACGACAAGTCACAAAACAAAGAAGGCAGCTCCAGAAAGTTGAAGGCGAGCTAAAGAAAGTGGGAGAAGAATTTAAGACCCTAACGCAAGAATTGAAACAGTTCATGAAGAAACCCGACGAAGAAGCAGAGCCCTGGAGACCCCATGCCCGACTAGCCCAGTCATTAAGTCCTGAAGTACCAGAAGGCAGTATCCCCAACCTACCAGCCAAAGCAAGCACATCGAATGGATCGCAAGGGCGATCCAGCCGGCGAAACCGTTAAACAAATTTAGTTTTTCCCCTTTCGTTTTTCTTTTCTTCTTTTCTTTTACTTTGTTGTGTGTTAAGTCTCTAGTCCTCACCTTGGACAAAAACTCTATTTCGTCCAAGTGTGAGGATGTTGTTTGTTGTTTGTTGAGTCTGTTGTTTGTCTTAAATCACCGTAGATATGCATGATTAGGGCAAAATGTAGGTCACTCATATTTAGGCTAACTTTATTTGAATTGAGGACGATGGACCTAACTGCCCAGATGACTACCCTATATATTGCTAGACTTGAGCTTTAAGCGGGGCAGCCCCTACATTTTTCTTTCTGAGTGATAAAAAAATATCAGTAGCATGCTTAAAATATTCAAAGGTCGTTAGGCAGATGACATTGGCATAGGGTATAACCATTTGAGCTTAATTCTTTCGAACCACCACCAAAGTGATATGACCCTAGTAGTCCAGTTGAGCCAGAGCTTACCTTACTTCATTCACAAATGAAAGCTTAAACAATCAAAGTGAAATCAGAGAGGAAACCATTGATTAGGGCAAATTGAGCAAGAAAAAGAACATGCTGAATTGAAAAGAAAAGAAAAATATATATTAGGTGCAAAGTTAAGGGAAAATAAACTACCCTTGTTCGAAGTGTTCAAAAATCAGATGCACTTAGAAAAAAATAGCCCGAGGCCATTCATTAGGCCAGATTGAGCCAACTCGCATCCTCTCAGAAAAAGGACTGCGCAAACTTAGAACAAATAGAGCCTAACCTTTGAAATATCATAAACCCTTTAGATACCTTGCTGACCGTGAAATATTTAAAGCATGCGAACAATAGCGCTGAAAGAGAGAATTACCCTAGAGTGAGGAAACGGAGTGAAAAGAGAATAGGGCAATTAACTCATAACTCAGTTCATGTTAGCCGAAGATCTTCAAATTGCCCAAATTCATGCTGTCTATTCGGTGATTGTCCTTGTCTTTTCTTTTTTCCTTTTCCTGTGTGTTTTGAGTCTGTTTTTCTTTCGTCTCTTTTCTCTTCTTTTCTTTGAGTCGGGGACAAACTGAATTGTCGGGTGTTATTTAGCCTATTCGAAGCCAACTCATGCTTGAGGGCAAGCATACCTTAAGTGTGAGGAGATTTGATCAGCCCAAATAACGACCCTTTTTATCGGTCTAATTAGTGTGATTTATGGTGAAAAGTGTTGGAGTTTTGGTAATTTTTTGGGGGAACAGCACTAGCAAACTGGGCGAATCAGGGGCGGAAGACGGATAAAGCATCAGGAAACCATGGTAGAGAAACAACAACAATCAGCCCAGATGGGCAATGCAAGATGTAAAAGAGGGGTAAGAAGACATCCGAGGACTGAGCCTCAGCGTAAAGGACGGTGAGGGTACGACGAACCAATTCCTGCATCCCTCACCCGGCTCTATAAAAGGCAGATCAAGGTAGCTGAAGAAAGCGTCGCTTATCGGCCATTTTACTGCTTTCTTTGGATAGTTGTCCTTTAATTTCCTTAGCCTTTAGCCAAATCCTTTAGTTAGAATTGCATCGTTGTTAGTTTCTGCTGACGTTTCCTTTTGCTAGTTTGAAGTTGCATCGTGACAGTGTAATCGAAAACTTAGCTTTTATTTCGTGTTTTTAATGCAAAGTTCCAGTTCGTTTCAGTTTCATTTTGAAGTGTTTATTTACCGTTCGAGTTTCAAGCTTTAATAGTTAGATTTCTCAAGCTTTCGTAGTTAGATCTCCAAGTTTTCAGTCCCGATTTCTCAACTTTTCGTAGTTAGCAAGTTCTCAAAGGTTCAGTTTAAAACGCTTTCAGTGGTAGTTCGTAGTTTGGATCTAATTTTCAAGTCGTCGCTCTAGTGAAAACTCTTTATTCTCGCAAGCAGTTAAGTTTTCTGTGTTTTAAAAGGTTCCGCACGTTTGTTTAGGGCGTTTTGAAGGTAATTTCCAGTTTTCAGTAAGAGAGTCGGTCAAGGATTGAACCCACCGGAGTTCTTTCGAGTTAAATTCCATTTTCTTAGTCCTTTACAATGGGATTGAAGAGCTGGAAGGGATGAATCCACTGATCCAAATAGTTTTCAGCTTTTTGAAGTGATTGCAGAGTGTGGTGTGGCAACATAGTACATGCAGAGTTAGTTAGTACCATCCAGGGACCACTGCCACCTTTCAGCGCCACCTGTCTTTCTTTACAGAACCTTTTCTTTAGCCAGTTTAACTATATATCTTTCATTAGTAGTCCAGCTTAGATTAGTTAGGATCCACCCTTAGTTTAAAGCAGTTAACCATGTTCATCTTTTTAATCTGTTTGCTTTTCCTAATTCCTACACCACCTGTCACTCGGCCAATTCGAAACCATAGTCAGTCGTAGTTAATCATATTTTCTCTTTTAATAGCCATAGTGTCGTGTCTTTTTGTGTCCAGTAGTTTAGTTCCCCCCCTTTCTAAAAACCCCAAAAGCGTGGCGGCATCGCCAACCTCTGAAATATGCACACTCTCAATTAGGGCTAACAAACACATCTCTCTATGGGATCGACCCCCGTACTTACCATGTACTAGTCTATAGTATATTGGGGTGTATGGGGAACACAAATATCTTTTGATCTGGGCAGATTGTGCATATTTTCAACGACAGCGTGAAAACCCGGTGATCACGTATCTTGACGACAGCACGTATCTAATGCCACAAAACTCGACGATCAAAATGGCGCCGTTGCCAGGAAGATGGTGTTTTTTCTTAGTTGAGAAGTGTTATTTTGTACATTCGTTATAATCTTTGTTTATTTTCTTTCTATTCTTTTCTTTTTCAATTTATGAGCCGCTCTTCTCAACCTTAGTTGCTATTCAATCCAGAGATCGATAAAACTGAGAAGAGGCTCAAAAGACTCAAGGACGCCCGGCAAGTTAGATGGGAGCTATACGTTGCCCAGTTTGATGGTTCTGAGTCTGAAGATGAAGGTTGTGCCGAAATCTTAACTCAAGTTTTCAAGCCCCAAAGATGATGGCAGATAGGGAGGAAGATCCTAGACTAGAAGATCTTGCCTACCATGTTACTGATATCCACCGATCCCCATCAAACTGCCCGACGGGACCCCTCCGATAGAAATCAAACTAGCGCTTCTTAATGTGCTACCAAAATTTTATGGAAAGAAGAATGAAGATCCTCATAATTTTCTATGTGAGTTTGTTAAAATGTGCAGGATCCAGAAGAGGCCAGAAGGAGTCACAGAGGAGCAATTTAGGCTTGCAGTGTTGCCGTTTACCCTGTCCAGGGAGACGAACGCATGGTTTATTAGCTTGCGGCCAGACTCGATCGAGACATGGCCAGAGATGAAGAGAATTATTCAGGAATACTTCTTTCCTGCCACGAAGACGAATGCCTTGAAGAAGGAGATTACCGGAGTTCAGCAAGGGTTCGACGAACCCTTGAACACGTATTGGGCACGTTTCAAGTAGTTAGTGGACAGCTGTCCGAACCATAAGCTAGCAGAGGGGGACTTACTCCAGTATTTTTACCAAGGCATAACGGTAGGGTTGAAAAATCTAATAAATTCATCTAGCAGATGAGGATTCTCCACCAGAAGAGTCAGTGAGGCGAGAAAGGTTATTCAAACGCTGGTAGACGCTACAAGGGAGTATGAGGGGCCAAATGTCATACTATTGCGTAGGGAAGCTCATGCCAGTACCAGTTCAGATGAGTTGGAGGAGAAAATCGAATTAAAGATCAACAAGTTGGAGAAAATGCTAAGTATTGTTTTGGACAAGGTTGTACGGGGGCCAACGCCCTGTGGAGCCTGTGGGAAGTCAGGACACATATCGGCCTACTGCAGGATGGACGAGATGGAGCAAACAGCCCAGTTGAATGCTGTAGGAAATTGGCAGACCCATGCCCAGAGGCTCGATCCTTTCGCACCCATATACAATCCTAGCTGGCGAGACCATCTAAACTTCCGTTGGGCCGAGCCTAACCAAAACCCACCTCAGAACTTGCAAAATCACCCCCCCAATCATCTACCCCAAATTCAGAATAACCAAAACAACCATCACCGACAAAACCCACAGCCATATCGCCCACCGCACCAAAGAAACTTTCAGCCAAATTTTAAACCACACCAAAACTACCCACCACCTGGGCAGCCGAGACCTCCCCGAAACCTAGAAGGCATGATGGCGGAACTTATCCACACTTAGCAATTCGTCCAGATCAATTTGCAGTCAAACAATGAAGTGATGCATAAAGTTCAGGACACCCAAAGGGAGCAGAATGCGAGCCTTGATTCTTTGACAAAGCAAATGACCCAGTTGGCAGTGGCGATGAACGAGATGAGAGGATATGAAGGAAGACTACCAGCCCAAGTCCAGCAGCCCAACCGGGAAAATGTGAACAAAATCACCATGAGACAAGAGGAGGGGCAGGCTCTTCTCGAGCATCATCCAACCCCAGAAATTTTGAAGAAAGCTTAAGGAGATACATTCCAACTGCCCAGAAAAATGGTGGTGGAAAAAGAGAAAGATGAGCAAAACAGTTAGGAGAAGCACATAAACCCACCTTATCCAAGCAGATTGAACCCGAGAAAGAATAGAGAAGATAAAATTGACTTCATGTCAATCCTTAGCAAGCTGGAGGTAAACCTGCACATGCTCCAAGCACTAAGGATTCCCCCGTTCGGGAAATTTGTAAAGGACTTTATAACGGGGAAGTCTAGAGGAGAGGGCAAGATAGTTATCGGGGAAAATATCACGGCAATCATTCAAAAGAAACCTCCAATCAAGAGTGCTGACCAAGGTACATTCTCTCTGCCCATATGGATAGGTGATGTATTAATTGAGCATGCTATGTGCGATCTTGGTGACGCTATTAATGTGA
The DNA here is from genome assembly GCA_034509125.1 of Monilaria moniliformis. NCBI lineage: Eukaryota > Viridiplantae > Streptophyta > Magnoliopsida > Caryophyllales > Aizoaceae > Monilaria > Monilaria moniliformis. The sequence continues at coordinate 14,380 of JAYDZE010489223.1, forward strand.
TGCCATTGTCTGTGTATAGCAATTTGAAGGGAGTGGAATTAATGGATACTAGGGTTGTGATTTCAACTAGCCGTAGGACCTGTATTTGCAATGAGGGAATGCTTGAGAATATGTTAGTCAAGGTCCATGATTTTCTTTACCCAGCCAATTTTTACGTCATAATAATGAATGAATCTTCGCCCAAAGACTCAAGTGGAGTGATATTAGGTATACCCTTTCTTAGGACAGCGAAGACTATCATAAATGTTTATGAAGAAACAATTTGTTTGGATTACCATAGGGATAAGTACACGTTTAGTATTGACAAGGCCATGAAAAACCCACTGGACGTTGAAAATGCCCAGTCTGCCGATGTATTTGACCCCATAGTCCAATAGTACCTTGAGATTGAACTTTTGGAGGTGAAAAATGAGGAGCAGGAAGGGTTAAAAATTGACCCAAGGACGGAAGGGATGAACAAGTTGTTGCATTCCCGAGACCTGAATGATGAAAAGATAGAAGCTAACATCATGGATGCGTACTCAGTGGAGCGGCCAATTCCCCGTACCGGGTGCAAACTGCCCAGTTTGAACCCCGACAAAACAACTGACCTAGAAGAAGGGAAGTCCAAACCATTGGAGTTGAAGCCTTTGCCTCAGGAATTGAAGTACGTGTACTTGGGAGAAATGAAATCATTGCCCATGATTATCAATAGCAAGCTGGAGCAAGAACATGAGGCTCAGTTGATCAGGGTATTGAGAAGTCATAAAAAGGCCCACAGGTGGAAACTGGCCGATTTGGTGGGCATCAGCCCTGATGTCTGCAGGCACTACATACATTTGGAAGATGAGGCCAAGCTAACCCGAGATCCACAGAGGAAACTGAACCCAAATATGAGAGAAGCTATGTTGAAGGAAGTTTTGAAGCTATTAGAGATGGGTAATATTTACCCCATATCCGACAACAAGTGGGTGAGCCCAGCACAGATGGTGCCCAAAAAATCGGGAATCCAAGTAGTGAGGAATGAGCAAAATAAACTGGTGCCAACTCGCCTAGTTACTGGGTGACGTATGTGTATATTGCAAACTCAATGCCGCTACACGCAAGGATCACTTCCCTCTACCATTCATTGACCAGATCTTTGTGAACCCGGATGATCAGAAAAATACCACTTTCACTTGCCCGTTTGGGACGTATGCTTACATGCAGATGCCGTTTGGGCTATGCAATCTGTAACACCCCTTACTCAGTAGGTTTCCCCACCGAATAAGTGATGTCACGGTTGGTATCGCGGATATTCAGACCAAATTTTTCTTTTTATTTTTCTGAAATACATGCACATAAAATACCTTAAACAATGTTATACAATTTTTACAGCGGAAGATCGACAATTTATAATTTTAATACAGACAACATGCCACAGACTTCTAAATCTTT
>JAYDZE010489334.1:0-15794 GCA_034509125.1 Monilaria moniliformis
AACTTCTGGAAATGTGTATCCTCAACCTATTGGCATACTTGGATCGTATGAGCAAAATGTTGCACAGGTTTGTTAAATGTTTTCGACAAAATATACACTATGTGCAGAAAAAGGATATATTCTTGCATAGCCACCCACAGAGTAGAGAAAACTGGTTGTCCTTTATTTCACATTGTGTTTATATCTGCTTGAAACTTTGGTAGGTCTGTTAATAAGATGGATGGTAAGTCACTTTAAGGAAGAAAAACCAAGTCATAGTCAAGCAGGTATTAATTAAAATCTGATAGGCACTCTGTTTCTATTGTTTTGCTCCTATGCTTTCAGTTCATCAGTTTCCATCTCATTATTCACCTGCAATCCACACAATACTTAACAGCCATTCATGCTCCACTGTATTTCCTTCTGTTAAGCTCTGTATGTGGAGGCATGTGTCATTACGTTTCCTCTTAACTCTTGTTTCTTGAATATCTAATGCTAGTATCTCTTGTGCAAAATGTAAACATTGTAGTGATCGTTGACCAATGGAAAATTGTCCATAAAACACTTTGAAGTATCCAGTGTGTTAAAATCCTCACCCTTTTCTGGATTGATGATATTTTAATGGCAGGCACCATATCAGGGTTTTGGTTTAACAGTGAACTCCTCTGCTAGGCATTTTGCCCATAGTGGTTCTTACCAGAGCACTCTTGGGCCTAATTCCAACCGAACTCGATTTACTGGTGACAGAGGTGGAAGACATGATAGGGATAGGGACACTGTCAATGTTTCTACAGATACACTTGGTATTTCTAGTGATCGGAACCGAGGACCTAGGGCTTCGAAGCCCACAAGCAAGATTTCCCCAGAAGACGGATCAACTGCTAGCATTAAAGATGTTGAATCTACTTCTAGGTTTCATGTCCAACATTTTAACTCCCCGGATTTCATAACCGATTATGAACATGCAAAATTCTTTGTCATCAAGTCATTCAGTGAAGACAATATTCATAGAAGTATTAAATACAATGTTTGGGCCAGCACGCCACTTGGAAACCGAAAATTGGATGCTGCGTATAATGAAGCAAAAGAATTGGAGGGCATTTGTCCAGTCTTCCTCTTTTTCTCTGTAAGATTCTTGTACTTATTTTCTATTAATTCACGTCCTATAGGAAGCTGATCCGCTTGTTCTTAGTTTCTAAGATTTCTCAATTGATAAAATTGTATGGGAGATTTGCTGCCTGCAATCTCCTGAAAAAAAAACAAAATCTTGAAATCAAAAGAACTATAAGCCACATATTTTACTAAATAATTGTATGGTAGTGTTAATAATCATACTTGCATTACTGTGGAACCAAACTTTTTGGTGATGGGGACATTCATTGCTAATTGATTGGATGCCACTAATATACCGTGTCACAATCCTGTATCCCATCTAGTGTAGTGGAATATGACTTTTTGGTCTTCAGATTTTGTCATAGTGATTCTGTAATTACACTGGTTGTTTGTTCCATGTCACTTAACCATAATGTTCTGTAATTATATTGATTGTTGTTATTCCATATCACATAACCAGTAATAATTGCATGGAATTACATCACGGTTGAAGCATGCATTTGGTGGATCTTTTATTGTTGACTGCTATATCCATTTCTGTATGTTAGCTCTAGTAACAAGTGTGATTACTTGCAGGTCAATGCTAGTGGACAGTTTTGTGGGGTAGCTGAGATGGTTGGACCTGTTGACTTTGAGACTGATGCTGATTACTGGCAGCAGGATCGGTGGAGTGGTCAGTTTCCTGTTAAATGGCATATTATCAAAGATGTACCCAACAGTCGCTTCCGTCACATACTTCTTGAAAATAATGACAACAAGCCTGTTACTCACAGTCGAGACTCGCAAGAGGTTTTGCTATTTTCTGAAATATTTTGTTCCATTTGAAAGTGTTTACTGTTAACACTCAAGGTTGCTATAGCCAAAGTTAAATTCTACTCCAATTTGTTAGAAGAAATTAGAGATCAGAGCTTACCTGTATCAAGTGAATTGTGTTTCACCTTAAAAAATTGCCCTTATCATCTATTTATTAATTCACGAAATAAAGGGATATGTAATCAGAAGAATTTTTATCTAAAGGTCTTGGATTTCTTTGTCCATTGGTTTTGGGGCTCTTTATTTTGGTTTAGTACCCTTCACTGACTCCATATCAGAGGGGGATCTTTTTTCTGTCCAAAGAGTACAATTAATGGCTCTTTTTTCTCCTCTTCCTTGGTTCTCTTTTTTTTTTTTTTTTTTTTTTTTTTCTCTCCTCGTTTTGGGTCTCCAATTCTTCAAATCCACTTATTTGCCACCAAAATAAAAAAAACTTGCACAACTGCGCAGGAAGTCAGGGTTCATGATTGCACATTTACCAACCTTTTAATTCATCTTGTTTTCTGTGCATTGATGCATATGACTAACTTGATGGTATTTCTATGTTTTAGGTGAAACTGGAACAAGGAATTGAAATGTTAATGATCTTCAAGAACCATGATGCCGATACCTCTCTTCTTGATGATTTCAACTTCTATGATGAGCGAGAGAAAGCCTTGCTAGAGAGGAAGGCAAAACAGCGAGCTACTCCGACTGGAAATACGACGGTTACTCTTGCTGCTGATTCAATAAATCAATTGTCAGATAACTTGGCTGACGCTCTCCAGTTAGATGGTGTTAAAAGCCTCTCAAACAAAGATGTGGAGTAGCCCCAATGTTGAGACGCCAGCAGGCCGCAGCTGCTTGTATTAATTGAGAATTGGCATAGGAGTTGCTGACTGGGATCATTTAGGGGACATTTAATACGTCCCATGCTTGCCATCATCGCTTGCGCTGCATAATCTTTGCCCCTTAGTATTGTCTCATGTTCTGTGTGTGAGTACTTGGCTGTTATTTGTTTCTCTCAGGTAAGAAAGGAGGCCGAAATCTGGGATAGTCGTAGTCCTCATACTTCTTTGTCTCCCCCCTCTGTCGGTCTTGTTCATTTGTTGCTTAATTGTTTCTTGTTAAGATTGTAGTTTTAGGCATGGGAGGATTAGAGGCCTCACATGCCTGGTATTTGCTGCCTTTTTTTTTTCCCTCTTTCTTTTTCTTGGTTCAAGTGCGGGGCAATTATTTAAGCTGCTAGGCAGTAGCAATTTGTATAAGCCTCAAAATAGGTGGCGGTTAATTGAAGGAATGCAGCTAGATTATTACATCAATTGAATAAATTGTTGTCCGCTGTTAAATAACCAAGATATCAAATGACAGCTTGAAATTTATCTGTAATGTTGTGTTATATGCCTTGATCATGAAACTTGTGCGACTACCTCAAAATTGCTCTAGTTAAAATTTATATTGTGCAAGTTGTTCGATGTAGCATCCTAATACTTGTATGATATGGATAACTTCTGAGGTGCTTCCTTGGTAACACAATGCAATGTCTTCTCTCATTTTTGTGTCGCTTTCTTTGGCTTGGTTTTTCTTGTTATCTAAATTTTGGAAGCTTATTTGTATGAAGGAGGAATGGCATTTGAAGGGGGTAATTGCTTTGAACTCTCATCTAATTTTGATTTTGCATATGTACTGAAACTTCTACTTTTAAATATATCAATCTTCAATTATTCTTTTTTTTTATATGATGGTCTGTTGTCTTCAAATTAATGCTGAAATGGATGTATGAAATGTCTATATGACTAAAAGTATAGATGTATTAAACAATGTGGTTGTATGTATGTGTAATTTGGGCTAGTCATGATGACATTAGTTTGAATGAGAGTTATTTGAGACACCATCGGATAACTAAAAGCCTTGGTACCTGTAGAAGTTGTTGTAGTTTATTGATAGAGTGCAAAAGGTATACATGGACTTGACATTTTCAATGTATGTACAACTTTCACACTGTTACAGACATCAATAATACTTCCCTGCTGCTTTGTTCCAGCTATTGTCCATCTGCAAAACCTTCTTCACAGTGGTCCTCCACTCATCAGGCTCTGCACCTAAAGTAATCACACTTATTAATATGATACAAATGATGTTACTAATAACTAGACTTGATTACTCACATACCTCATTAGAGTGCAATAGAAATTACTGCCTTATATATGCTAGATAAGGATGAAGACTACGTGATGAGAATAGGTAAGTAAGATTGATCCTTGACCTCTAAGTGATCATAGAAGAAAACAAAACAATTTAAGGAACATACGTAGAAGACAATGAATGAAGGGGGTTGTAAATATATTCACTTTTTTCTTTGAGATAAGATCTACTAGTTTAATTGACTGTTAACTAAGATCAAACAAGCAAGCTCCTCTTAGATTTGCAATTCAAGCCAACATATTTTTACACAAATTAATCGACAAAAAAACACACTAGAAGAGAGATTTAGTGAGAGAAAAAAAAGTGGTAAAATATGCTTTAGACTCCAAAAGCTATCTACTTACTCTCTCGGTAGTAGGAAAACGCACGATCTAGAGTGGAATTCAAGGATCCTTCATCGATCACTTCTAAAACAAAGCTGCAAGGGGATAATGAGAAAGAAAAACAAACAAAATGTTAATAATAAAATCTGATTCGACACAGTAGAACTAACAGTACTATACAAGTCAGATTATGCTTCCCATCGAGCAAATTTGGTTGCTCGACAAGACTACTGAAACATAAACAACACTCGGAAGCAAACCAATTATTTTATGGTCTTCAAGCATCAAAATTTGTTGGAGATACATCATGCAGCAAATACTCAATCATGGATATTAGGAATATCAAACAAAATCAGATTTATTCACGACAGTAATCTCAAAATTTTCTAAACAAATACTCATTGAAGTTGATCCTTACCCATTTGCAATCTCAGAATGCGACTGGTCATCCATGTCGAAAACTGTATCTGCAAGACCACCAGTCTTTCTGACCAGGGGAACCTGATATTAAAGAAACAACAGCTCGTGATTAAGCTGTGTCTATGTGCAATGAATGCAAAAGAGAGGAAACCATTTGAAGTGTTTGCATATTATGACAGCTCTGTTGCAGCAGATGCACATACCGCTCCATAGCGCATCCCAATCATTTGAGAAAGTCGACATGGCTCGTATATAGATGGAACCAACACAATGTCGGCAGCTGCATAGAGCATGTGGGACAGGTCCTCGCTGCATAATCCACACAACAAAAGAGGAGGTCACGATGGTTATATTGCAGGGCATCTCTGTCATGCCAAATAATTTCGAGATGCTAAAATGCACATATTGAGAAGAATCACCTGTACATCAGAAGAATCCAAATGCTAGGACCTTCGTTGTGCTAGAAGAAGAAATGAAGTCAGCCTGGTATACTATGCATAAGTATTCACTACTGTATGTAAATTGTGAAAAGTTTGTTTCCCCACAAAGAATGATATGCCAACTGATAAGTGCATCATGCAGATTGGACATGTTCTTTCCAATTCTGGTAGAAAGGCATTAAAATAATCTCAGAAGGCATCTTATTTGGATTTTGAATGGACGAAATGTATGTGGCATATAAAGGATCAAATGTTGCTCAACAAAAATTTGACAAGGAGGCTTAAGATGTGATACAATGAAAGAAGACGCATAGCGGAACACTAAAGGAATCAGCACTATTAGTCACAAATGAGTATAGAATATACTCTCCTATTTTCTATTACTTTGCATCTTGGAATACTAATGCTAGCAATTCATAAACAACATAAGGCATCTGTTAGTTGGTAGTTGCCTTCTTTCTGAGCTGCTAAGCAGGTCGAACATTGATCTCCTGATGAGGAAAGCACAGGTATTCAATCAGGGAACATCATGGGGAACAAAACCGGTGATTATATCGAAGAAAGTACCTGGCAACAACGTGCCCCTAGCTACACCCGTTGATGAACTACCGGGGTAATGAGAAAGGTCGGGTCAGGGCAGGTCATGGATTCATCAAGACTTATAAACAGAACCACTTTAATCGAGTCATAATTTTTTTTCTACATGCTTTTCTCAAATAACTCGCGCTGGCACATGGTGGACTTTTAGATAAACCAAACAAGTACAAATCTAGTCAAAGAAAAATTTATAGCATCAAAAGGGAATAGAGGTGAGGATGTACCTCGACCAAAGAAATCTTTAAGTTTGAATGAGACTGGTCCACCATAGATGGTGTTCGACATTTTTGTAGGAGAACTTAATCCAATATTTTACACATTGAAATAAGATACTTGAATTGAGAAGGAAATTTGCATTACCAGTTTAGCAAGATCTTCAAATTCGCTTCGAACCTGAGCATCTGGATCGGTCACCAAAATAACCATTTATCCATCCTAAAACAGAACCCAATCAACATATCTCCAAAAGATGTTGAACAACCGGACAAGAAAGGGAATATATAATTATACATAAATAGTGGGCATATTACTATGTAGAACAACCGTTGCAATCTGAAAGAGAGACTTACAAGGGCTTCTACATGTCTGATTGCATTAGTAATCAAATGAAGACCTTACTGAGCAACTAATCCAGTGATGCAGACAACCATGGGCACCTTAGCAGAGTCCTGTGGTTCTGGAGCCAATCCAAGTCCTCTTTGCACAAAAATCTTGCAGATCTTTTTCCCTTCAATTTGGTTAGCTGCCAAAATAAAGGGAAGCAACAACATTACCACCAAAAAAATAATCAAAGTGCATTTACTTTCTGATGTATAAGTTGGTATGTGAATGCAACATGAAATTAATTAATCCCCTGAAGGCAATATGTCTTATATGCTGGATTGATAAAGTTTTACATCTGATGCAACAAATGATGGAATCTGAACGACGTTTACTCTAACTCTGTTAACTTCAGTTTTGCATATGAACATTGTATAATACATACGCCAGCAGAAATAAAAACCACCACCTGCTGATAATCTAACATAAACATTGTTCGACAGTGACAAACATGCAGGCTGGGAAACCCTGATATCTAGATGTCAGACATCTTAATGTAGTATAATAGTAGAGAAGTATAGACACATGATGGTACGCTATATAATGTCGAGAACTTTATGGGGAAAAAAGATTATTATCATCAAATTTAGCAGGCAAGAATGCACCTGTTGCAGGGTTCCAAATTGCAGTATCTATCCCGTTCAAAATACCAAAGTACCTAACAAAATTTCTCATTTGAAGGGGGGGGAGGGGGGAGATAAGACTAGTTTATCCAGAATCAAATATGGAATCATGGACTACATAATGTTGATCCTATCTATTTATTACATGCTTATCTAGAAGCCTGTAACCACAAAAGACTAAACTCTTTCCAAAAGCATTACAGTTCGTTTAGTCCATCATTTCCATTATTGAAAAATATTTATCTATAATGTTTTAAGTTAAATGAAGTGGAGTGGTCCTGTGCATTGTGGGATGGTTTTTAAGAGGAAACATACTGTAATCTTGTCCAGTGTGAAATAGTTGCCCAGCCTAATGAAATTAGAGGTCTAAATATTGGGAATATGTATGTGGCTTTACAACAAAGCTTGTTGGATAAGTGTATATTGGTGTTTTTATTTTAAGAGGATGAATTCTTTGCAGAAGCAGTGCTTTCAGTACCAGACAGGACCTGCCAGTTGAACAGGAACCAGACCTTGGTCAAATCCAATAGTACATATATAATCGGAACCGCATTTAAACTGTGATGAAACTGATTAAACCACAAAAAACCGGGAACCTCGAATCAATTCAGAAAAAATAGATTTGAAAGGACATAGCAGTTCGTGCATACTTTTTCACACCATCTTCACTAAAAAAGTCAAACCAGTAGGTGTTGGTGTGTGAAAATATCTAAAAGTGTGAGCAAAAAGGGTGTGTTACTGTGCTAGCAGCTAATGGCATTTTATTCTAGGGCTCCTCCAGGCAGATATTTTGTGGGACGGTAATTTTCCAGAGTCACATCAGTAAAAAGTCAAAGCAACAAATAGCATAAATAACATGGGTAATAGAATAGTTAAAATTAATCAAACCAGGGTAAGACTTCAAGCATTATCATTCAGAGTGAAAAACAACTGATAGGTGTAACTAGATGTGCTCACTTGTCACGATGCCATATCAATGTTGCAGCAAGCCATCCCGAGCAAAGTGTTCCCTTGAGATATGTTGGCGAAACTGTACTGGAGATTACAAGAACATATAGTAGCTGTATCAATAACTTAACCCACCCATTTATAAAATATTCTGCAACAGCAGGATTGCTTAATAACGACAGAATTTTTTGGGAGGAAATTTGCCTCACGAACTTAATACGAGTGAGGATAAAGGTCGCAGTGGTCAAATAGGCGTATATGCATCCATATGGAAGAAAGAAAGAAAAGAAAAAAAAAATTAAGAGCATTTGATGCACAGTAACTTACTCTACAGCATTGCTGTAGACAATGCCTCCTTTTAGCAAACTTAATCTCTCAGGGTTGCGCCCAATAGTTCTATCATCCATAGCCTGCCAATTTCCGAATTAAAGAGTAAATTCTCATAGTTGGTTCAATAATCGACAGAAGATGCTATACGATAAATTGTGCATTGATGTTCACTGCATCTGCTATATAAAAAGTAATTTATCATAAAGATGGAGGCCCAAAAGAAACAACGATTCACCTTCAAAATGAAAATTACAGCATAATCAGCAGCCCAAGAACACCCTCTAAATCATTATTGCCTATAAATTACTTTCTCTGCATGTTTTAACTAGCAACATGGAGGAAGAGGTAAGAGGCTAATAAAATACCACACATCTATAGCACGCAAGAGATATTGAAGCCTAACCTTCTCTTCAGTCGCATATATGGATCCATCAAGACCGCACTTGTTCAATTGCTCTTGCCTTCAAAAGAACCGCATTGACAAGTCAAGGTAGTAAAGAAGGATTTTTCCAGTGTTATGAACCTCTAGCTCTATATTAACTCAAATAGAGTACTTAGTTGTAAACATAGTGGCTGCAGAAGATACTATCTATTTACTTTTCTTGTCTTTTGGAATTACAAATTTACAGATACTGTTTTTTTTACATGAAATAAAAAGTTTATTGGTAAGGAGGGGATCTCAGTTATGATATAATAAGCAAAATGATGAAGCAAGTGCATAGTGATCAGTAAATGCTGATTTGGATGAAAAGAATGAGAGCATGTGTGAAGGGATTGCCAAAGCCAATTTTCAGTGAAGGTGCAGTTTCAACTGAACGGGAAACAGCAATAATTTGGTATAACACCTGCATTCTCCATAGTGCTCCATATTATGGATTGTCAACACAATTCGTGGTTTTTACAAGGGATAAGATGACCAGGATCAAAATTAGAATATTAAACTCTCATAATGAATTATTTTCACCAAGTAGTGCTTATAGAAACAATTAGTATGAAGTGTCCTCCACCTGAAGGGACAGATACTGATACATATCCAAGTAGAGCAATGGCAAACCAGCAGTCTGCCATTCATGGACATAAACAATGTCAGGCTGAGTCGCAGACACCTACAAACAGGTTCAACTTAGTCAAACATATATGAGACATGGTTACAAAATGAAAAATCTATTTGAGAATGACATTCGCAGCCCTATAGCATGACCAAGAAAAGTCATCAGAAATACAGGGTCGAGATACCTGCAGCCACTCGAGGCAGGCACAGCTAAAGAATAAATATGCTTCCAGTTCATTGTATGAACCTCCATACACGCTTTGTCCCTTGAAGAAGTGGTTGGATGGTTCGATAAATACCACAGGAATGCCAAAAACTAGACCATGATAGACATTAGTGGGGATCCAGCTCCCATCATGATACGTGTCATATGTACTGCTCAATGTCAGCTGTTTGATGTGCTGTTTGTTGATACATTCATAAAAAGGTAGAAAGACATTCACAGTATGGCCACGCATCAAACACGCACGGGCTAGCCCAGTCACAACATTACCAAGACCTCCCACCTTAGCTATGGCTGCCATTTCAGCTGTGACATGAATAATATGCATAGGGTCAGAATCCTTCTAGATGTCAACGTGGTCGCTGTCGCTGATGTCCCAAGAGGGAAACTCTCTTCCAGAATGGAATCTTGTCACTCCGAGAAGGCCATTTAAGATAATCATACTGTGAGTTTCTTCTGGAACCTTCTGCTAGAAATGGAACAGTGTGTGGAATCACTTAAATCTTGAGCATACTATTTCTACTAGAGACAACCTCAACACATATCAAACACACGATATGAGGCTGCAAGAAGCATAAGAACGGGCTCTCATATTTTTGCTTTCTTGCCATTTCTCTTCAAAACACTAAAATTGGATACATAAATCAAAGAATGATACTATCTGAATATCCCCTTTATGTAGTGCTTATTCACTTTTCATCGAAAGATTTCGAAGAAAAGTAGTTACACTATTCTCTCTCTCGACAAAATGATATTTCTTCTTCCAATAACCTTATACACTTCATCACATTGGCATCTCAGATTTTCCCTGTCTCGAATTTCTTCGCAGCTAACATTTTTTTTTAGTTATACAAATTCGTTCTCTCATGTTTATAATTTGGTAATACCTTCCATATTCTCATAATATGCTTCTCAATTTCAAACTATCAGTGAAAATAATCCCAATTGAAGCACAGTGAAAACCACATTATTCACCATATCACCTTTCAAATAATTTGGCAAAACATGAAAAGGCCAAACAACACTAAAATTTTCAAGAAATGGTAAAGCCTCGACTAATTGAGAAAATGGGTCTGAAAATCTTGAAAAGATCTTACCTTGTTGGCTTCTAATGCCTGAATCCTGAAATTTGTCGACGGTGACTTGAAACGACAGTTGACATCCAATTCATGCTTGAATGTTGTAACCCTCTTCTTGAAACTATATTTGTTCGGATATGGCAACATAAACAAGGTGCAGAAGCAGCTTCTTGGACTGATGTAGGCTGTGACGAACAACCTTGGATGATCATCGTATCAATTTGTATCTGACAACGTCAGAGAATTTTACGCAATACTTTAATAAATTGGGCTACGCGTCATTAACCCAGCCGCATCTTGGGCCAAAAACGGGGCGGCCGCAACACGGCTGGGTTACAGGGTGGGCGGGCCTCGTTGCAACCGCAATTCCAGCTGTTGGTGCGGCAGCCCCATTCCGTCGCGGTTCATTTTTTTAAATTTTTGTATATTTAGTATTTAAGTTAATGCATATTCATTTTATTTACATTTAAGATAAGTAGCACAGTGGTAAAACATTTTCCTCTATTTGTTGGTCACGAATTTTAAAAGTTGTCAAAAAATACATGGAGCTAATTTACCACAAAATCAATTTCATTTAAATAGAATTTTACGTGGCGCGTTGTAATGTCTACGTCATCTTGCCGCCGGTAGGGATGTCAATCGGGTCAACCCTATCAGATTGTCGGGCTATTCAGTTACGGGTCATTTGTGTTATAATTTTTTCGGCTTAGAAATTCTCAACCCTAAATAATCGGGTTTCGGGCTAACCCATTGGGCCAATCGGGCTCAAAAATTTTTATGAATTTTTTTAATTAACATATTAATTTTGATAATTATATATTTGTAATAAAGAAATACATCAATAAATGAATATCATTTCAACTCAAAACTAATATATAGCTTTTAGTAAGAAAATACATTTTTCTTAATAGATTATCTTTTTTATTAATTTTAAAATCTAAATTAAAATATAGAAAAGTGAAATGATGAAAATAACTTTCGAATATTGAATCAAAATGTATTTTTCATATACATTTGAAAAAATCTTATTATACTAACTTTTAAAAATTAGAAAAATAATAAATTAATGAAGATTGAAAATTAAATAACGAGAACTTGCTAAATTTTAGATCGACCCAATGAGTTCGGGTTATCTTCAGGCCAACTCTATCAGGTTGCGGGCTATTCGGTTTAGAGTCATTCGGTTTGGGATTTTTTTCAGGTTGAGATTTTTCAATCCTAACCTGATCGGGGTCAACCCAAGGCTTTCAGGCTAAATTGATATTCCTAGCCGCAGGCTTGTCTAAACCATATCGTTTAAATGAGGAAGAAGGGACATCGTTTCATGATTAATTAGGAATAACGGATCTTCTTCTTCCTGACAATTTACCAATAACAAATTTTATATTAACCTAGCTACACATATAAAATACATGTATTTTTTCAACAATTTTAAAGTTCATGATCAATACCCTAATTAATTAATAATTAATGTATTTTTTTACTATTAGCCTAAGCAATTTCAATGAATTTTCATCTTCTTCCTTACAAGTGATTGTCTGCGGCAGCACGACAAACGAGAGTTTTTTTTAGGGAAACGATAATTAATATCACTCTGTAAACCAAAACTTAATCAGCTCTTTTAGAAATATAATTATTTTCAGAAATAATATCATAATTGTTATTATAATGATATAATATTATTCAATAAATTGATTTTTTTTTTACCAATATCACTTTTCTAAATTCTACTAGAGGATTGAGATTGATGCGTCAATTGATCTGTATGAAGTTAATACTCAAATAAAAATAACAATTTGATTTCTTTTTTGTCATTTACACGTCAATTAGAAATAATTTAGTATGTTAGATTTTTGGTGCAATTCGGTAGTTGAAATTTTCTGTTCGACATCTACACACCAAATAAAAAAAATCAGGTAATATTCTATGATTCTATCACACATCAAAAGTATATTTTATTTTTGAGAATTAAAAAAAAAAAGATTTTAAAAGTGATATTAATCCATGGAAAAAATGTTTTTTTTTTTTTTTGGTATCATCTTAACAATTGTGGGAACATCGATGATCGTAGCGGTATAATTCGTTTATGCTCCAGATAATATCTTTTTTATTAGGATTTTCAGCTAAATATATTGTTTGGGAAATAATGTTATATAAATTTAAGTTAACTTGTCTTGTTTAATTGATGACGATGGTTTTGCGCATATTTTATTGGGTTTGCATTAATAAATTATAACTATTAAATAAAGACTTAATGAAATCCAAAAGTTTATTTAATTCATAAACATTTCAAATTTGATGCTAAAATTGCGAGTCAAATGTATGAAAGTCATGTTAAGTAAGGGTGATTAATCGATCGGTTAGGTTAATAACAGAACCGATTAGTCGGTTAACCAATTAAAAATTCCCCTCAAGTTCAGAACCTGAACCGGTACCGATTAAGAATCAATTATCTTACTAACCGATCGCTTAATAGGTTAATCGAAAATAACTGACTGGAAATTATAAAATAACTTTATCTTATTGTTCCACCTTGCCTCAAAGATCAAAGTAGAAACCAAAGACAAAAAATGAAGCAACGAGTAAGAGGAATTATATAACCACACCCTCTATCTCCTCTTCCTCTCTCCAAACCACGTGGGACAAAGATAAAAGAGGTATATTTTTCTTCTCTCAACACTTTCATGTTCCATCGTTTTTTTGTCTTCTCCATCAATTAGAATGACTGAGCTCTTTCAGTATCTCCGATGTCCTGCCAAATAACAGGGCAAATATAAACATCACAAATAAGCTGAAATTAATGAGGTTTTTATTCATAAAAAGATGAACATCTGATTCCAACATATCATTTCATTCATTCATTCATTCTCAAAACTCTCCAGAATTTTCAAAACCTTATTGTTGCAGTTATTATCTATTGGTGTTGGCAACACAAACCACTTTCGGAACATGTACATTCATGAACCAGATGCCAATGTAATGACTGGTCGAGTTCTGGGAGTGAGGAATTCGAGTTTGAACATCCTACCTGATGAGATCACCGTTTGGCCATCTCTTATGATCTCGGAAATGTTAAGGGTGTCGTTGTGCCACTTATTGTGTGGATTATCATAGAGAAGATTAACAGATTGGGTGAGAATATTTTTTGTATTTTTCCATGATAAGAAGTTTTAATTAGGCCATTTGGTTTAACCAGATTGTTTTAGCGTTTCTTTTTGTATTTTTGTTGTAGTCAATGGTCCATGTAAAAAAATCAACTCTTTCGTGTTTTATATTGATGGATGATATAGATGAAGTCAAGATATCAATATTACATGAACCATGGTGTTGATAATATACCAAAATAATTATCGGAATGATTTGAATATTATATGAACCATCGTGTAGAATG
This sequence comes from Monilaria moniliformis, assembly GCA_034509125.1. Taxonomy (NCBI): domain Eukaryota; kingdom Viridiplantae; phylum Streptophyta; class Magnoliopsida; order Caryophyllales; family Aizoaceae; genus Monilaria; species Monilaria moniliformis. Next base: position 14,115 of record JAYDZE010489334.1, read on the forward strand.
CGAAGAATGACGATTCTTTCTGTTATTCTCTTATTCATCATTTTTGTTGATTTTCACCCCTTTCTTTTTACCATGGCTCACTGATCCAAAAAAAAAGATAGGCGAAGAAGAAGTTTTCTCATGACTTAGTGATTAAAAAAAAGGCAAAATAGGCAAAGAGAAGATGGCTTGCTAAGGATCAAACATTTGACGTCCACATAGATAAAAGGCGCTCTATCCACTAAGCTACATGAGTTTTTTGTATAAATGATAACACAATTAGTATTTAATGCGATTTGTTTCAGTTATTCGATTATAAGCAATCGGTTATCGATTTAACCGATAACCGACCGAATCGAAATTCAATTACCAAAATCTTAAATCTTCGGTTAACCGATAACCGACCTTATTCGGTTTGGTTATCGGTTAACCGATTAATCACCCCTAAAGCTAAGTAGTCAAAACCGAGCATAACTAGGCATGTCAAAGCCGAGCCAATTTGCCAAAACCGAGCCGAAATACATCAGACCTGATAATTTATTAATTCACCGTTTTACCCTTTTAATCAGATCGAGTACTCTTTATTTCTATAAAATATATTTTTTCTATTGAATTGTCGCCACATTTATTTCGTTATGATTCAAAAAAGCTCTCCATCTTATCCAATCTCATTTTTCCCCAAGTAACTTCTTCACATTTTAGCTTGATTCTTCCACCATAAACTATCGAGGTTTAATCCAACCTCGTTAGGTTATCAGTGATGATAATTATTCAGTAAAAATTAAAAAATGAAAAGAATATGTAATCAATATTATTAACCCTTTATTAGAAACTCATCATCTAAAAATCACTAACAAAACTTTATTAAGCAATGTCCAAAATAATTAAAATTTGTAAACAAGATTGTACCGTTGTTACTAGTGGTCACACAAATATACCAAGTCGTTGCATTATGAATATGCTTAGCATCTTTTTACTTATTTGTTTCCGTCCTATCTCAATTCTTATAAAACCTTGTTTTTTCCATAAATAAATATCAAAAACCAATTCTCTTAAGGCGGTTTAGTGGTAGAGCGAATTTTTCTGAAGCCAATGATTGCATATTCAAATTTTACTAATACATTTATAGTTATAAATCCACTCAATTATAATATTACAAAGTACAAAATTCCATTTTTAACTAATGAAAATATGAGAATATCATTGAGTATAAATTGAAAGTATAACTAGAGGGTCGGTCCAAAATAGAAAGAAAAAAATTATAAAAGCTCAATATGTACCAATTGTGTATCCCATAAAAATCAAAATCAAAATGTTAGTTTTGATATATTAAATCAAAACTGAAGAAACCCAGCTAATCTCATAACAGAAAGACAAAAGGAACAAAATGGGGGTAAGAGCATCAATATCCCCTCCGCAAATGGGGAGAAAACGGTGGCAGCCGCGGCGGGGCGGGGATGGAGGGGAAGATGCCGCGCCACAGCCGAGCTTTCAGCTGCTGAAGCGGCTGATCGCCAGGCTGCGGCGGCCGCACAGGGGCGGCGTTAACGGCGGTCCGCCGCAATGCGGCGGCCACCTTATTTTTTATTTATTTTATTTTTTTTATATAAAAAAGTGTGATTTGATTCTTCAATGCAAATTTTGGGAAGATCAAAGGTTGCAACTCACATGTGAACAATTAAATTTGGAGTTGGTGGTGGA
>JAYDZE010489445.1:0-15794 GCA_034509125.1 Monilaria moniliformis
TATTATTATTATTATTATTATTATTATTATTATTATTATTATTATTAGAATTTTGATTTAGATAATCTTTTACTATCATTTAAAAGTTAGAACTCTGGATAACTAAAAACCGCTAATGAGCAGAATATTACGGCATGTCATTGCCTCGCCTCATTCGATCAGCCACTGAGAAAAAATCGATCTTCAATGGAAAGCCATCCATGCTCGGGTCATCGTATCCGGGTCGGACCCAGATGTCCAGAGCGGCAACATTTGCTCACGATGTACGCGAAACTCGGTCACATTGATTACGCCCAGAAACTGTTCGACGGAATGCCTGTTACAAACCTTGTCACTTGGACTTCACTTATTTCCGCTTGTTCCCAAGTGGGCCTCGTCACTTGGACTTCCTCTTAGTGCATAAAAGCACCTCAAACGCGTTAAACATCGGAAAATTTGATAGACACTGGCAAATTTGATGGAGTTCCGAAAACTGTGCAAACAAATTCCTAAACGAAATGCAAAGTGATATATGCATGAAGAAAAAAAAAAGAATGAACTTGAGAGAGATGACTTGTTTTAGGAATTGTGCTTGTTTCCATCTCTCAACCTCACATCTATATACAGCCGAAGTAAGGGACTTGGAAAGCCAAGACCATCAATACACATCAAATGATTGTCAGCTAAAAGGTAAAAAGTTTCAACAAATCTAACTAGGGTGCTCAGAAGTTTTTTGAAAGTTTGGTTAGGGCTTTGGAGAATGATCTCTCGGAAGTTGGGGGTGCATAGGAGCTAGCTAGGTTCATTTTTGTCATAGATGTCTTAGTTAATGTTCTATTTTTTTTGTCTACCAAATAAAATTCCTATATAGAAATATACAGGCTCGACGTGTAATTTTGGAAATTTTATTACAGAACACGCGTTGATATATATAATCCTAAATAATGTACTGAATTTTAAAATTTTCATGCTCTAAAAATTTACACATTATTATTGTTGTTGTTGTTGTTGTTGTTATTATTATTATTATTATTATTATTATACATATGTGTTTCTTGAGATTCACTCACTCACATATATTAACACTCTGTGTAAAATAAATTTATAAATAAAATATTCTACATCTCAAATAACTGGTTTACAATTGAAAAATTAAATAAGGTAAATTAAAAGTTCGTGCATTGCACGAGTGGAACACTAATTGAGACTTAAGTAGGAGTTACTTTCATCTCTAACTTTACACATTTTTTTCTTATAAGAAGTAGTTGTCATTAATCAGCATGCAAATCTAATGGATATTACCATATCAGTAAAACTATTAAGAGAAAAGATTGTGCCTTAAAAAAACGTATATTAACAAAATTGCACAAATGTATAATTACTTACATACAAATGAGAGAATAGTTGTTGACACGTGGCTAAATTATATCCATCAGATCTTCAAATTCAATGGTTACTATTAGTTCTTAGTTTCTGCAATAAGATTTGGTTCATATTTGATTATACTTATATATAAGCTTATATTATTTTAAAAGTGTATTGAAGAAAAAAATTATCGGAAAGGAGGTAGGATAACTAGATAAGCATGCAAAATACCAACTCTCAATTAAAAAAATATATAAAAAAATGAGAGTATCGATTTTAACGGGATATTATTGATATTATAAAATATTTATTTAAGTAAATCGGTAATTTGGATTATTTTGAATAATTTATCCTATCCTTAAATATCTTTTTGACCAATCTATTCTATTTAGGTAGAAAGATCAACTCCCAACTTATCTGCCCTAACAAGAACTCTAATTCTCTCACTCCCTCTCTATATATATTAATAAGAAAAACCCTAATTCTACTGTATCTAAATAAACGTAGGAAAACAACAATTTCGAAATCCACACAACCTTTACTACGCCAACTCCATGGATGACTACAGTTACACCAGCTCCGACGACGACACGTGGGAGGAAATCGACATCGATGCCGCCAGCGACGGTTCATGGGAGGACGTTGCCAAATATCCCGACGGCGACGATGCCTTGTTAGATGTTGCCGGAAACATCGACGGCGAGGACGACGAGGGGGTCGATAAGAAACATGACGCAATCGTCAAAGCAAACGATGCGGCGGTGAAGTCGTCGGAGAAAAAGAGTTCCGATGACCCTAGCCCTACGGTTGATACCCTAATCCGCGTCCCTAAATGCGACGCGGGAATCGATGAAACCGAAGGGTGCAGCCACATGAGACGCAAGTGCAAGCACGAATCCTGCAGCCATGGCGGCGTCTGCTACAAGGGATTGGAGGAGCTCGAGATATGCGCCCGTTACTACGAGGAACTCTTCATTTACACTGAGAGAGGAAGAGAGAGGCTGCACCGCTGCGCGGAGAAGGGGACGGCGGAGGAGATTGATGGCTTTAGGGCGGATAAGCTAACTGTGATGACTATGAAGAATTTTGAGTATTTGGTTAGGGAATAGAAATACTTATTTTTTTAATTGTTTTTGGTATTTTGTATTTGATCATAGGTATTATTTAATAAAATACTCAAATATATATGTTAAATTTCCTGTTATGTCGTTGTTCGATTCCTATTCCATCTCTGTTAATTCCGGCTGACCGTGCAAAAGTCTTGAAATGTTGTTCGACTCTTTCTTCCTCTCTCACATATATGTTCGACTCGACTCGACTCGCCTCGACTTTTTTAACACCTCTCGCAGATATCACGTCAACGGGCTTTGCACGGTCAATATAAATTAATGGTTCGATTAGTGAAAAATAGATGGAGGTTTAGATCATGATAAAAATTTGAAAATATGAATTTATTGGGATATTATTAATAATATAGAATTTTTTTTTGAGGCAAATCGATGAAGTGGATTATTTTGAATAATTTTTTTAGGCGGGATTTTTTTGAATAATTGATCCTATATTTTTATGAAACATGTGAGTAAGAAGAGCATGCCGGGGAAGAAGACGACTCGAGTGAGTAAGAAGAGCCTACAGGAGAAGAAGACGACTCGAGCGAGGAATTGGTGGAATTCGAATACATGACCTTTCGTTCAAATCCCATCTAAACATTAGAATTTTGCTTAGCCTGTTATGTAAGGATGATATTTTGATTTTGATATTCTTATAATTTAATATTTATGACCAATGTCATAAATTGCAAAATAAATTAAGCATAAAGGCATATAAATGTTAAAATAATCTCATAAAACATAGTAAATGAGTTAATGATTTTTGTATTTTACATTTAACAATGAAAATCTTTACATAATTTCTGTGATCACTCTGAAAACATGAGTTAAGTTTTTCAGCTCTACATATAAATGTTAAAATAATCAAAACTAGAAATACTATGCAATTAATAATCATTCTTGCTTCAAAAGAATAAACTATAAGCATCTGCAGAAGCAAGAAGCAACAGATAAAAGTGCTAACCTGTTCACACAGTAGTTGAAGATGTGGCTAATCCTCAAATTATATAAGACTTCTGGGAACTCTTTGGACCGCGTTTTCTCCTTGGGCTTGAGCTGCTGATGGCACACGAGAAGGCATTAACGAGCTCAGAGTCCTCTTCGGTGGTCAAAATTTTGGCTGCGTTAGGGTTGGAGAGTAAAAGCTTCGAGACAAGATATCCTGCAATAGACCATGTCTGGAATAGCCGCGCTTGCTTCCCTATAAACCTTGCTTTCTTCGTGTCATAATATTCCGGCCACTTGTCTTTTGCAATGCGTTTCTCTGCAATCCTGATGGCTCTTTCAGCAATTTCGGGTCTTCCCATTTTGATGCAGGCAACAGTTAGCTGCAAAGGAAGTGAGACCTCAGACGTTATGGTCGTCAGTAAGCTGCAAACAGTTTACTTTAGGTGATAGATTAGATGGATAAATGAGTATTTGAAGGATTAGATGATCAAAACAAGCTCGAGATTATTCAATCCATTAGAGGATGAGGTGGATTAGCACGTGTTATTTTTTCTATCTAAGCTATCAACTAAAGTAACCACAAATATCTTGACCTACATCATAAACAAATTAGGAATAGATGGAATGAAACAACCACAAGTACTACTTGGAAGGGAAGGAGCTTCTTTCATCTAGTGAGTTTGAGGAGACGGGAGTGAAAAAAATCTGATGCTTAGCAGTCCGATGAAGTTCATTAGTATAACAAAATCCATATCTATGTTCAACTATATTTGGCTATAACCCATTAATAACTAATAGTAGTGCAATTCAAGAACCACTAATTTCGAAATTCTGTATTCGCTGCTTGCAACTCAGTAAACTCAAAGTAGATTGAAGCCTAGTCATTAAACTGAAGGAAGGTGTAGCTTAGACTAATATTTTCAAGAAGATCAGAAATCAAAGAGATAAATGATAACAGCATCTGAATAAGTGAATAAGTGAAGAGGAAAGAAGGTCGGCCGGTAAAGCCGTTAAGAAATAAAGAAGAAGAAACGTGAATGCGCTTTAACAAGTGAAATAACGAACTCTCAACTGTTCCAATTCAATCAAGCCAGCATCCAGTCAGCTCAGCTATTAGACAGTTGAGACAGTTAGCTCACACGGAAGAGAGAGAAGAATCAAAGCAGTTACGGCACAGCTAACTCATTAGCTTATATACTGTATTTCTGATGTATTCGCTCATGCTTATTGTGTGTATATGATTCTATTGAGTGGACACGTGAGCTCCGGTGAGCTTCGTGTAGAAATCGATTGTATCTTGTTTTCCTTCAATAAAATTCTGGCGATTTCCGATCAACTGATATCAATAAATCAATTCAGAATCAAAGAAGGCAGTCTACCTGCCAAAGAAGAGTCGGCCACGAACCACCGTTGTGATAGGACCAAGGCCTGCAAAAGAATAAACCAAAGCATTATGACGAGGAAAAGAATATATGGCAAAGGGTTTGAAAATCCGGTGTCAGTTGATAATTATCGAGCAAAACAACGTACGTGTTCTTAGGGTCACAGCCAGTTATGATCTGCCACTCCTTGTCTTCAAGAGCAGGATAGCATATTTTAAATGGCATGTTGGCTACCAAATCCGACCATTTAGCTTCAATAAGATCCAATATGGCGTGTGATTGTTCCAGTGTTGCAAGATTGCTAACGATAGACCACAAGTTTCCCAGAGAGAAGAACCGGAAGTCCATGTGAGCAGGCTGCAAGTTTCCAATTAGATATCCTCCTGTATGAGGCATCCATTCTACTAGCCAAGGTGGAATCTGGTCAGGGTAGATATTGAATTTGTTAACAGCATCATACGAGTATTCCTCAGTCTTGTATCGGTATATCTCATTGAGTTTCTTCATATCGATCCAATAGTATTCTCTGATATGAAATGACAATGCAACAAGACGATTGTTTAATGCTCGAATGAGGTCAGCTGATCCATCCTCCGGAGCAAGCATTTCACGTGCACATAATAATGCAGAGTAGAATAAAGCCTGCAATCACATTACCATTTACATATTGAGCCACAACTTTAATAAGGTTTTATCCAAGTGAAGCTTTTAATGAAGAAAACGAAAGCTTTAAATTCGTTGTGCAGGTAGTGCTTCGAAAAATTTATGTCTATTAACAAAAGTACTAGAAAGAATTACTTGCCTGAATCTCCAAGGGGTGGCCATGTATTCCCATACGGCGATCAATCATGCAAGAACCATCGGTCACCAATAACGTAGGAAACATATCAAATCCATCAGCAAGACATAGCCTAAGGATCATCTTGATTCCGGTCTGGACATCTATTCTCTCCTGAACAGATTTATCCCCGGAGCATTTTCCATATGCCCGCAGCAAGATAATCCACCAGAGTCCTAATCGCACAAAACAACGACACTCATGTTTGTAATTCATGATGAGAAAGCTCACATTTTAAAAATCAAACTAGAAGGGATGTCTCAGCATGTACCAGAGTCAACTGGTGCTACACGCCCGATTGCTGCTTCCCCAAAGTCAGGATCCAGTATTTCTTCCGTTGCAGTGTCGTCCCCCTCCAGAGGCACTGTCCGCACCTTAAAACTAGCAGGCATCAACCCTTGACCAGGGCTGTGGCAATCCATGGTTTTCTCCCAGCTCTGCACATATAAAATTTTGGGAAGATCAACGATTTTTCTTCATATATTCAAACTATTGAAAGAAAGGATGAAGGGGCATGAGAGAATCCACAGTGAATAATATCTCATATGATCTTTTTATTAGCAACAAAGATATCGATCAGGACTAGAGAACATCACAAGACATGCAGGTAGAAGCTAAAGTGTGAAAACAGCGATACTTGAAAATTGACAGGTTAAACATAAAGTATAATTAAGAAGAATGCTCACCTGCAGCTGAAGAGTGTGAAGAAGAAAATTACGAACAATGTCATACTCCCCCTTCAGCAGGAAAGCAAGGCCAGAAGGTATGAAATCACGGATAAAAACATGGTCATAGTTGAGAATATTGGTCAATTCAGAGGGGTCCTTTGCAGCAATCGTACCTACAGGGCTATTGCAATAGTACACAATGGACTCCCTTAGCAGATCCCATGCTTCATCCTCAATAGAATCCGTGTTACCCTCATGCAACGTATCCTGTATAGCTCCATTACTATGAACGCCACCGTTGGATGAAAAAGCTGCATTTTCTGAGATGGACTCTTTGATTTTGTCAAATCCTACAGTAGGCCTATTACCATTATCTGCATTCCATGCCCCAAAAGCGTCCTCAGATGTTAATCCTCCCACACTCTCAGCTCGTTCACAATTGCATCTGCTAAGCCCCAAGCAGTTGGAGGTGACAATGGCACGAGCTGACTGAGGAAGATGACAAGCACTATCGTTGTATGATCTATTGAAGTAGTTGATAACTTCGAAACAAGAAGCCTTTCTTCTTTTGTATTTCACAAAAGACCTGGATCGAGACCCTGACCAAGATCTGCTGAGACGGGGTTTGGAACTAAAAAGGCAACGTATATCTACACCACAAACTTGTAATACTGTTTGAGCTGTAGCCATTGACACAATGCAAGCTTGAGGAACAGCTCATAAACTCAATACTCCTTTTGCAAAAGTAAACCAAGAAATCCACCTCAAGAATCGACGCCTAATGAAGAAGGAAAATGTATAATCAGGACCCGTATGCAAATTCAGCATATTGTTGAGCAGACAAGAGAAAAACCATAAAAAATATAACTGACTAGTAATAGAATTAACCACTTCATAAAGCATCCACGGTTACCCTGTATGCTATAAAAATATCTGTTCTTGCAATCATCATCATCGTGATCAGGTATACGCGAAGGCTTCCTGGCCTTAATACAGATACATGCAACCAATCCATAATTTCCAAAAATAAATCCTAGTTAATATATAGGAGTAATTGCCCCTAAACACACTAACTTTCACAAAATTCTGCTTCTGCAAATAAACCAAAAATTCTATCTCCAAATTCACGACCTTCTAATTGTTCTAATTTTTTACACGGTTGTCAATTGTTAAAGTAATGCTGTGTTGGACGCCAATAATTGTTTATATGGCATAAACGGCCGATGTTCTAAACAACGTAGTTGGACGTCTGCGCCACTTCAGCTAGTCACGATGGCATTAATTTGCCACTTCAGCTATCCACATGGCATTAATTCGCCGGAAATTGAAAGTTCAGAATAATTGAAAGTTCGTATATTTGAAGACATAATTTATAGCTCATGTGCAAAACTAAAATTGGACGAAAGTTCGTATATTTAGGCGCAATAACCCCTAATATATACGCAACAAAATCTGAGTTGGAAACAAATTGGACAAGCAGATACTGCACACAATACTTAAAAATCCAAAAGCAAATACGAAGAGGGAAACAAAACGAATTCTCTTCTAATCAGCTTTCTACCACATCAATTTACAAACCAGTGCACGATTCCCAGAAGATCAGGAAATAATTTTATATCACAAACTGATCAGTACTGTAAAATCAGCATATTCATTTCCCCCAAAAAAATCTACAAACCCTTTTCCTCTGCTCTACAATCCGATACGCAAATCAACCTATCAGCTTCTACTCTAGATTTCGGTACACAAATCAATTAATCAGCACACTACTAGCACAATTTGACCATTCACAAAACAGACTCCAAATTAAGCGAACAATCAAGAAAAAGTATAAGAAAGAAAAAACAAAGAGAGAAGCAAGAAACGATTTTTACCGGGTAATAACAGCAGGAATCTCGTGAGGCGTTAAGAAATGGGTGCTTTCAGCTGCAAACAGGAAATTGCAACAAAATCTAATGGGGCAGTTTTGCTCCAACCAATGAGTCTATGTCTTCGTTGCTTGAGCGAGTTTCAGTTACTCGAATATCGTGTGTGTGTGTGTGTTGTTCAAGAACATGAGTGTTCGTTTTTTGGTCCACGAAGTGTTTGATACATTAGTTCTACTTCGTTTTCTTCAAACAATATTATGAATTAATTCCGCTTATGGAAATCTTTTCTTGATTGATTTAGGAAGAAAATAATTCCACTAATGAGTACTTTCCCACTTTGTGTTAATAATTGATTTCATCATTTCAATTTTTATTTAGGCAAATAGTCAAATTTATTATAAATTATCATCATTTTTCAAATCTATTTCAAATTATCAATTTTCATCTTTGAATAATCAAGACATATCAAACTATAGAATATAATTATCAAATCTATCCTCTAACCATTTTCCTCACTATTGCAAAATTTCAATTCTAATATTTTTTGTGCAATTTCTATTAATTTACATAAATAATTCGAAATATTTTTTTTTTTTTAAATTATGATAATTTTGGATAAATTTGAAGTTATTTTTTCATAAATTTGTCAGCCATATTCGTAAAGACACGTTCAAAATCTATTAGCCTCTCATTTGTCATGACAAGGACTCGCCTGATACATCCACATGATTACTTGTGGCCCTTAACACAATAGACAGCCCAGGTGGAGAGAGATTCAATCCAAGTATGCTTGGTAAATGGATATCATTTTATATTTATTCCACACAAATATTATTTTTATATTCCGATATTTTGAAAAAGAAAATTATAATTGTATTCCAATGTAGGTAAAAATTATTTTAAAAAAATATTTTAATTGGATATTTTGATAGAATAAGGAGTTCTTTCCTCTCGTGGAAGACAGACTCGGGAAAAACTTATTATTACACCTAGCGATGGAGCCACATGGGTTAATAGTGGGGTATTGCCCCACCTCAATTTCTCTATATATAACTCCATCAAAATTTGAAAAAAAAAATTATAGGGGAAAGGTAAAACTAAATTTTGTCCTTCTTACTCTCGGGAGCCTAGCTCCGATATTGATTACACCAATTACAAGAAACGAATTTATGATAGTGAATATAGAGGGCTTATGTGGCTAGAAACGTCATAGTTTCGAACGTTTAAGTACAAAATCGTATTTTTTCCGTTCAATATCAAGTTTTTTTGTTTTTTTTGATAATAAAAAATAGGAAGTGACATTTTATAGCACAAACTGCACAAGCTCAATCTATAAGATGAGATCAAATAGTTTAATGTGAGAATCTATCATTTAGTGAACTGGTTAGGCTATTTTGATATATATTAACTCATAAAATATGTGTCCGATGCTTAACAAAGGATACATGCTTGTAGTCTTGTCGCTATTACATGCAAGAAGATAATATATATACAGTGGCGGATCTAGAGGGTGGAGGGATTGTTCGGCCCTGACAATCAGGAATGTCTAATTTACTTATGGTCGGCAAACTTTTTATATAGAAGACGTCAACCGATGTTGTTTTGGGATCCGCTCTGATGATATGAACGATCCATTTTCTCCAAAGTTATATTCCGGACCCACCAATGTATATATAGAAGTGATCATATGTCTACAGAAGCTAAAAGATTATAACAATGTAAGACAAAAACATGAATATTTCAAAAACATATGTATTGCATTGTTAATGCAGTTAGCAGACAAATTATAGAATATATCATAGATATAATATTGTCACCTACAAAATTCCCTTATACCAAATTTTGGAAATGTATCTCTCATTTTTGTCATTTCCTATATATATACCAACTCCAACTCATTCAACCTCAGAAGAAAAAAGAAACTTTCTAACATTGTCTTCACCAACATTCTTTGATTCTTTCATTTGATCTGCATAAAAAGAGAACAAAAAAAACAGAGAGCTCTGTAGCAGGCTACAAATGGCGGCTGCAGTGGCACGAGACGAGTTGACACGGTCCATGAGCCGAAAGGCGAGCTTTGCATCGTCCAGCACCAAAGGCTGGGCCTCTGCAAGCTTCCGGGAGGCGTTTGGAGCTCAGGGAGGCGACGTGTTCCAGAAAAGTGGGAGACGAGACGATGAGGAAGAGCTCAAGTGGGCTGCCATTGAGAGGCTCCCTACTTATGATCGGATGAGGAAAGGGATCTTGAAGCAAGTCTTGGACAATGGGAATGTGATCCATGAAGAAATCGATTTTGATAACCTCGGAGTCCACAACAAGAAGCAGATCATGGACACCATGTTGAAAGCTCTTGAAGATGATAATGAGAGGTTCCTTCTGAGGCTTAGAGAGAGAATCGATAGGTAAAACTTATGTACTCATTTAGTGTTGTTTTATGCTAAATTTGTACTGTTTTGAGGGGGAAAAGTGAAGTTGCTTATGTTTGTTGCTTCATTCTTGAATAGGGTTGGAATCAATGTGCCCAAATGTGAAGTTAGATTTGAGCATTTATCTGTTGAAGGAGATGCATTTGCTGGAAGCAGAGCTCTTCCTACTCTCTTCAATTCGACTATAAACGCCGTTGAGGTACTATTTTTAGCCTTGGAAAGAATTTCTGATGTACTTTTCTTTGCAAATATCAGTTGGGATTTTTTGTTATGAATAGGGAATTCTTGGTTTCTTGAGGCTTTTCCCATCTAAAAAGAAGACTGTTAGGATACTAACCGATGTTTCTGGAATAGTGAGGCCATCAAGGTATGCACACATAAGAACTAAATCATCTTTTCATGTCAAAATTAGTTACATGTTTCATGATTTTTAGTATTTACAAGTGTTGTCTATATGCAGATTGACACTTCTATTAGGCCCTCCAAGCTCTGGTAAGACGACGTTGCTGAAGGCGCTTGCTGGGAAGCTAGAGCAAGATCTAAGGGTATGAGCATCTTCAACCTATGATACTTCAAAGTTATGTTTCTTTGTAATGATCCACGTCTCGATTTCTGATACCAGGAGAGTGGGAGGATCACCTACTGTGGCCATGAGCTGAGGGAGTTCATTCCTCAGAGAACTTGTGCCTACATAAGCCAGCATGATCTTCACCATGGGGAGATGACAGTGAGGGAGACCTTGGATTTCTCGAGCCGTTGCTTTGGTGTTGGAGCGAGGTATGAACTGCTAGCAGAACTTTCTAGAAGAGAGAAAGATGCAGGCATCAAACCAGATCCTGAAATAGATGCCTTCATGAAAGCCATTGCTGTTTCTGGCCAGAGGACTAGTTTGGTCACTGATTCTGTGCTTAAGGTTAGTTTTTCCCCTCAAATTTAGTCTACCAGTGATTTGAATTAAACAAGTGATCAGTTTATTTGATTCATAGGTTCTTGGAATTGATATTTGTGCTGATACAATGGTTGGTGATGAGATGAGGAGGGGCATTTCTGGAGGGCAGAAGAAGCGTGTGACGACTGGTATGTCCAAAAGACTGATCTTTTCTACATTTCTTTCGACTGATTTGAAAGAATTGTTAATGTGTATACATATCTAATGTAGGAGAGATGTTGGTTGGCCCTGCAAAAGTTTTCTTGATGGATGAAATCTCGACTGGTCTAGACAGCTCCACGACGTTTCAGATCATCAAATACATGAAGCAAATGGTCCACATTATGGACATAACCATGATCATCTCCCTCCTCCAACCCGCCCCTGAAACTTTCGAGCTTTTTGATGACATAATCTTGCTTTCAGAAGGGCAGATTGTCTACCAAGGCCCACGTGAGCACGTTATTGGTTTCTTTGAGAGTGTGGGGTTCAAATGCCCGGAGAGGAAAGGAGTAGCCGATTTCCTGCAAGAAGTCACCTCCAAGAAGGATCAAGAACAGTACTGGTCAAGGAAGAATGTGCCTTATGCATATGTATCAGATTCTGACTTCGCCTCTCACTTTCAATCCTTCCACGTCGGGCAGAAGATCTTTGGCGAGTTGGGAGTGCCATACGACAAGAGTAGAGTTCATCCAGCTGCATTGGTGAAGGAAAAGTACGGTATCTCCAACAAAGATCTGTTTAAGGCATGTCTGTCTAGGGAGTGGCTGCTGATGAAGCGCAATTCTTTTGTGTACATTTTCAAGACGACGCAGATCACCATCATGGCTCTCTTCACCTTCACTGTGTTCTTCAGAACACAGATGAAGCATGGGCACATTGATGATGGAGGCAAATTTTATGGTGCCTTGTTCTTCAGCCTCATCAATGTCATGTTCAATGGGATGGCTGAGCTTGCAATGACCATTTTTAGGCTTCCTGTGTTCTTCAAACATCGGGACGCCTTGTTTTACCCGGCTTGGGCTTTTGCTCTCCCAATATGGCTCCTGAGGCTTCCCATCTCAGTCATGGAGTCCGGGATTTGGATCATCCTCACATATTACACTGTGGGATATGCACCTTCTGCTAGTAGGTAAGAGTTTCAACATTCATACTTTTTGCTAGTATATTGCAAGTGAGTTCTTAAGGTAAAATACACATCAAGATTCTAACCAAAACAAGCAAAAAACCCACAGGTTCTTCATGCAGTTCTTGGCGTTTGTGGGCATCCATCAGATGGCATTAGGCCTCTTTCGTTTCATAGCAGCGCTTGGAAGAACGCAGGTTGTTGCAAACACTCTTGGAACCTTCACATTGTTGCTGGTGTTTGTACTCGGTGGATTCATCATTGCCAAAGGTTAGCAACAGAATTTTTTGAATAGTACTAATATTGAGGCCATTCATCTCTAAACTTCAAAGTGCCTCATCTCCTTTGCTGCAGATGATCTTCAACCATGGATGAGATGGGCTTACTATCTTTCTCCAATGTCGTATGGCCAAAACGCGATTGTCATAGTAGAATTTCTCGATCCTAGATGGTCTGGGGTAAGCCAACTGATACCATATAAATCTACATAGCTGCAGACAATGTTCACTTCTCTGTTCCATTAGTCTCTCTTATGTTACAAAACTCGATTTCCAGAAAAACGACGATGACAGATTTACTGGAAGAACTGTGGGAGAAGAGCTATTAGCTGGAAGGGGAATGTTTACGGAACAACATTGGTATTGGATTTGTGTTATTGCACTCTTCGGATTCTCTCTCTTCTTCAACCTGTGCTTTGTTGCTGCACTGACGTACTTGAAACGTAAGACACGAAGTTTCTTTTTCATCATTAGTTGTGAAACTGTCTGAATCTAGCATAACTTCATTTCTTTCTTGTATGCAGCATTGGGAGATTCAAAATCTGGTGGTTCAATGTCGGAGGATGAAACCAAGAAAAGCAGAACTAATGCTAATGGCCAATCAAATGAAGGTTCGAAACCAGACTACTTTTAGTTTCCTCACTAGGTAGTATTCTAGTCTCAATCACTCATGTAATGACTAATTTTGCAGGGAGAAATGCTCAAGAACAAGATACCAAACGCGGGATGGTGCTTCCCTTCAAGCCTTTGTCACTTTCCTTTGATCACGTGAACTACTACGTTGACATGCCCGCAGTAAGTAGCTTGTACACTTCCCATTTTTCCCATCATCAAAGTTAAACAAGGGCCTAAAGAATGGAACTTTTAACAGGAAATGAAAGGCGAAGGGGTTGAGGAGACACGTCTGCAGCTGCTGAGGGACGTCAGTGGTGCTTTTAGGCCGGGAGTTTTGACAGCGTTGATGGGAGTAAGTGGTGCCGGGAAAACCACATTGATGGATGTTCTAGCCGGAAGGAAAACAGGTGGATACATTGAAGGAGACATCAGAGTTTCCGGCTACCCAAAGAATCAAGAAACCTTTGCTCGTGTGAGTGGCTACTGTGAGCAGAACGACATCCATTCACCACATGTCACGGTCTATGAATCTCTCCTCTACTCGGCCTGGCTCCGTCTCCCAGCAGATGTAAACAAGGCAACACGACAGGCAAGTTTCTCTTCTATCTTCACACAACATCCATCTTTCTTGAAAAGTTAAGTCTTTTTTCTTTCCCTTTCTATGCTTTTCTCTTGTAATGATCATAGGCCTAGTGTTATTTCAGATGTTTGTGGAGGAAGTGATGGACTTAGTCGAGCTGAACTCGCTGAGAAACTCCCTAGTCGGGCTTCCTGGAGTCGATGGCTTATCAACAGAACAGAGGAAAAGGCTCACCATCGCAGTTGAGCTAGTTGCAAATCCATCAATCATCTTCATGGACGAGCCAACTTCAGGCTTGGATGCTCGAGCTGCAGCCATTGTCATGCGCGCTGTGAGGAACACAGTCGACACAGGCAGAACCGTTGTCTGCACAATCCATCAGCCAAGCATAGACATCTTTGAATCATTTGATGAGGTACTCATTTTTTCCAACATAGTCACCTTCTCATAGTCGTCCCCTTTTTTCAGGCCTAATTCTAAATTTTCTTTTCATACAGCTATTTTTAATGAAAAGAGGTGGACAAGTCATATATGCAGGACCTCTAGGCAGCAACTCTCAACTTCTAGTAGAGTATTTTGAGGTGAATTCCATCTCCAGTTTCTTCTCAAACTGCTGCAAACATGTGCTTACGCGTTTCTTTCACTCGTTCCACAGTCTATTTCCGGAGTTCCTCAAATCAAACAAGGCTACAATCCAGCTACATGGATGCTAGAAGTTAGCTCTGCAGCAGTTGAATCTCAACTAGACATGGACTTTGCAGAAATCTACTCCAACTCTGATATCAACAGGTACTAAAACAGTCCTGATCTTTCCAATTTAACATAAAAAATGCGCTAATCCCTCTGTTCAACTGCAGGAAGAATCAAGAACTTATCCAGAAGCTGAGCAATCCAGAAGCAGAATCACATGACCTCTTCTTCCCCACCAAATACTCACAATCTCTTCTAGTCCAATTCGTCGCGTGTTTTTGGAAACAGTACTGGTCTTACTGGAGGAATCCTCAGTACAATGTGATCAGATTCTTCATGACAACAGTCATCGGCCTCATCTTCGGCGTCATCTTCTGGAACAAAGGAACCACAATGTAAGAACTTTCTGTTGTCTATTGTGACACAGACTATACCCTTTACGGACAACAGGCTTTTCTGCCATAGACAAATCCGTTATCTATTAGCAAGATTCTTGTAGTGTGAGTTCATACTCAAAGATTAAACAAGTCTCTTGTTTTTTCTAGGCATAAAGAACAGGATCTGACGAATCTTCTAGGAGCAATGTATGCAGCTGTGCTATTCCTAGGTGGAACAAACACATCTGCAGTTCAATCCGTTGTCGCGATAGAGAGAACTGTCTTCTATCGCGAGAGAGCTGCTGGGATGTTCTCAGCATTGCCTTATGCATTCGCACAGGTGCAAATCTAGTATTTTCCTTCAATGATTCTGGGTTACTGCATCTGCCTTGATCGTGTCTGAATCTTTTCTATCTTTGGCAGGTATCTGTTGAGACGATCTACATCGCGGTGCAGACATTCTTGTACAGCCTTCTTCTCTACTCTATGATTGGATTTGAGTGGGGAGCAACCAAGTTCATGTGGTTCTACTACTATGTCTTCATGTGCTTCGTCTACTTCACCTTCTATGGCATGATGCTTGTGGCTCTCACGCCTAGCTACCAGATTGCTGCAAT
>JAYDZE010489556.1:0-15792 GCA_034509125.1 Monilaria moniliformis
AGCGCATACGTCGTTGAAGATGGGTGACTGGTTCAGAACATTGATGTCATTGTTCGAGCCGGCCACGCCAAAGAATGTGAGTTGCAGCCTTTGATCTTCCCAAAATTTGCATTGAAGAATCAAATCACAATTTTTTATTAAAAAAATAAAAATAATAAAATTAAAATTAAAGGTGGCCGCCGCAATGCGGCGGACCACCGTTAACGCCGCCCTTGTGCGGCCGTCGCAGCCTGGCGATCAGCCGCTCCAGCGGCTAAAAGCCCGGCTGTGGCGCGACATCTTCCCCTCCATCCCCGCCCCGCCTCGGCCGCCCCCGTTTTCTCCCCATTTGCGGCGAGGATATTGATGCTCTAATCCCATCTTTTCAAGCTATTATAATCATTTTTAAGTAACTACCAATAATGAATAAATTATTTGTACTAATTTTTTTCTAAATATAAAAAATAATAGTATATAATTATAAAATTATGATGGTTGATTTGACTTAATGAAATAGCAAATTCATGAGTTATTCTATGATTCATAATTTATTATAATTAATCCCCTTGATACTTAATCAAAATCATTATGATTTTATAAATATAACAAAATGATTGAAGTTACTTACAACAATCCCTGAAATAATTTTTATTCTTTTTGGGAATGTTTTGTCTGTTACAAATCAAATTTTTGGTCTTAAGAGATATTTCTTTTATAAATTTTATGTGTAATCAGGTAGTATAATCATTCCATGCCACCTAGATCTCCACCTATCTCGACATTTTCTATCAGATCATATTTATGAATCATGCACTTTATTTGGGATTATATGAATTCTACATTTTGTTTTACTATATATCTATTAATATATACGAGATTCTTTATCTTAATTGGTGTCGATATATATGCAGAAGTGTATTAATACATTATGCAATGATTCGGTAGAAATAATAATAATTTTTTTCTATTAATTATGCGGCAATGTCATATAAGTTGATATATCTATATTATTTTCATACAAGAATAACAAATATCAAATAAAAAAGTAGTGTTCGTTATGTGTAGTATTCATGATAAGCTCAATGCACTAGAACATGAATATAAAAAATGAATAAAATTAGTCATTTTAGATTGAGCATGTTATCTTATTTTTCAAATGTGATTTATCTTTTTGTGTTATTCTTTAAGATATTAAAAAAAAAAAAAACTTATCAATTACGTAGTTTAGATAACGATTGTGAATTATGCACGTTAACGGAGGAGGAGGAAAAGGAGAGGGCAAATGCAAGTCTTGAAATTCTATAAACCACATTAACTCAAAGGCCTAAACAAAAATAAAACCTTAACCTAAATCCTTTTAATTTGTAACGACTGTGATTTTACCATTAACGTTGTCTACAAATAAGTTTTTCAAAATTTATGATATAACATATTATTATGATCAAATTTACTAGTTTTGTTATTTTTCTGTTATATACTTAAATTGTATGTGTAGAGGAATATCGTGTTTGTTTCGGCAAATAAATTTAATTATGACTTGCGCTCTGCACTCCAAAACCACTGGTGCAATTTACGGTATGTAATCTCTCTCTCTAAATAAATCATGGATCCTATTAATTTGTTTTTATTGAAGGTATATAGTATTTTGGTTGGAAAATATCCATTAAGATAATTGCATATTGATTTGTATTAATATACATTAGAAACTTATATTTATATAAAAATTTATATTAATATTCAGTAAATACGTAAAGATTATATAAATTTAAATTAATATTTATTTATTGTATACTAATTTGAAAGTGAAGTCCAAGTTATGATCGGTCCATTTTATTTATCTATATCTTTTATTTGTGTGTACGTATAGTATAACTTCTAATACTTAGATTGCATGTGTATATGGTAATTGCGTTTGATTTCCATAAATAAATTCAATTCTGGCTTGTGTTTTGCACTCTATATTATATTGGCACAATGTGTAGTGGGTAATCTCTATTTCTCTCTAAACCTTGAATATTATCAATTGGAAGTGTATAATATTTTTGAAAAATATAAATACTCTAATTTGAATGGTGGTTATATTTATCAGAAACATGCATATGTGCATTGGATTTCTTTCAAATTTGTATCCGCTTCTTTCAAATTATAATACACTCCGTTCAATATTTTTGTTTGTACAAACAAATTATAATCTTTCTTAAATAATAAAATCATATTTATGCTAAAAAAGATAATTATATTCTCCGTGCATCGCATGATTTAAACACTAGTAGTGTTAAAAACAACCCAATTTGATGTAAATCTCAATCATATAATTTCACATATAGTATATAACAAATCAAAATTTTCAAAAACATATGTATTTAATAGTTTTGCAACTATCATTTCAACAATCGAATCCCTCCCTATCAATAGAAGAAACAATATTCACAACGAGTACCACTATTAATAACCGAAAGACAAAAACTACGTGATTCGAATCATATCCTATTTTTGTATATCAAATTTATCCATAATTCTTAATACTGCAATTTACACTTAATTAAAGTTTATTAGGCTACACATTTTATCATATAAAAAGTACTCCGTAATTCGTAACTTTCTACGATACTATAATTATAATAAATCAAAATCATTTTGCTCAGGAAAAAAAATCAGAAGCGAGTAAATCAATATAAATTAATGCATAATACTTAAAAATATGATAAAAAATTAGTAGGTGACACACCAACCAATGAGGGTGTCTATCCTGACAGCCGTGTCAAAGTCCGCCCGACCCGTCACGGTCGGACTGTGTCCGTACACGTGTCAATCCCTGAGTGGTAAGTCGTGGCTCGCAGCTGACCGCCCTTTGTTCTCACTTGTTCTGGGCCTCACTTTTCGCCCACAAGTCCAAGGGAGTTAACTGGGGCCCACTCGCATCTTGGGCCGCGCTGTTGGGCCGTCAGTTTCTCAGGTCAAACTCCATAATTTATTTTATTTTATTTTTCATTTTTCGCTTTAATTGAATTAAGGAAATAAGAAGTCTCGGGTCTCATTGTTAGTTTGTCAGGATGAATTATATATCAATGTTAGTCCTTTTATATTATACTTACTTTAGTAAATATAAAGCTCTTTGCATTGTAAGGGCTCATTATCCATAACACAAATACATAATATTCTGTATACCTTCGCTTACGTGGGTTACGTAATATAAAATATAACGATATATTTTAATTTATTATTGGACTAAGCCGGCTCGTATCAATTTAAAAAATCATGATTTATGAATCGTAAATGTGTAGATAATTCAAATATATGTTCTCAGACAATGAATTATATACAATTCACACCAAATAAAATATTGATGTCGTGTATAGTAAAAAAATCATAATCAAGCATATCATGTTCAGTTTTATACTAGCTAGCATACGAGCCTTTGGTGAAGTGGAAGATTTTTCTATTGGAATATGCAATCCTTTGATTAATTGGAAATGATTAATAATAAATTATGATTCAAATGAAGTGAGATTTAGAATGTGGGAAATCGATAGTATGTGAGTCATAAAAAGGGTCGAATTTATTTTAATGCGATAGGGATGGGTTTTTTTCACCCTACTTGGATTTGAATTAAATTGTAAAGTGGTGTGGAGGCACAAACATATTGAGAGTGATGCACTTGTCATTGATAGGCATGGGAGATATGTTTTAATAAATTTAAATGTGACTTGCATGTGAATCACCAAATTTTAAATCTATATTATTAATGGAACAAATCATATAACCACCAAATGAGGTAGAATCACATTAATAGAATCACGAGAAAGATGATTCTGCAACTCGAGAAGGATGAGATTCTCGCACCATACACCCATTTCTGCACGATATGCTATAAAGGAGTCAAGAGAGACGCCATTAACTCAATTTATCAAATAACTTATGTGCAATATATCTCGTTGGGTTATTTTGTCAAACAGATTGTCCACATTACATAATTCAAGTAGTTTAATATTACTCATTCTTATCTCTCAAATAAAAATCAAAATCCAGCAATAATAATTACTACTTTAATATTATCATTCTTATCTTTAATATATGGTAAGATTTGATTTGTTATGGTAATAGCAATTTGATTTGTTTTCTAGAAGTTTGGTAGGTGTAGGACTCTCATTGTATATGGGATGTTGTTTGTATGTCCTTTCACCATTCTTTGATTTCTTTAGCCTTCTCTGTTGGAAATTCGCCATAAAAATGTCAAACAACGATGCTTTTTATGTATGTAAAAATGCAATCTTTCCTTCGTCGTATTGATTTCCAATAAATGATAAGTTGTTCAATTAGATGCATTGTCTAGTTATCTTCACATTTTTATGAAGAAATGTAATCATCTGAACATATATTTGAGTACTGCAAAGTTATTCTTATGATTGTTTAGTCATATTACTATGGCCTGAATCTTACTTGGCTTCGTCGTCTGAGTTTCGTGCAGAAGCAGTAGCAAAAACAGCTCGAGCTCATTCTTGTGATTGGGGAAGCCATGAAGTTGTGGGATGGTGCCAAACGCGCAAAAGCTCCAGATAGGAAAGCACCCAAGGCTCCATCCGCGCATTCAAGAAAAAAGGAAGAAGGTGAAAGAAGAAGTGAATAAAGAAAAGAGTTTAGGAATAGATTGATATTGTTTTGATTTATCTCTATCTAAAATAATATAAGGATATATTAGTCAAGTCATAAATATATATTTATGAAAAATAAAATAAGGGTATTATGGCATAAAAACATAATGTCAAAAAATCATTTTCCTTTTTTTAAAACCGGTGATTATATTATATCTGTCATGGTTCAATGTAATATTCGGTTAGATACATTGAACATAGTGTCTATTATAAATTTATGTCATTCACTACTTGAGAACCTTCATTCCAATAATGGGCTGAGAGTCTGTTATCCATAATTTATAGCCCAAATCCACTTCTAAAATGGTCCGGGCTGCAACTATCTGAAATAAAGCCCACAACATAATAATTTAAAATATGGGCTAGTTGATGTATGTCCATCATGAGATGGTATGTGACGATTTTATGACTAAAATGAGTCTCAAATCAGTACACCTTCGATAGCGATTGCAGATATAGCTATGAAGGTTATAATCAGTGGCTTTAATATCGGGAGAGACATAGTAGATAACAGTGGCGGATCTAGAACTGATAGATGGAGGGGGCGGAATTAGTTACAGTAAACTAAATTTTTCAGTCATTTTTTTTTTGGGACGGGCCGATAACTAACGGAAGGGGCGACCATGGTGGTTTTCATTGCCAAGGTATTCGATGAAATATATGTACAGTGTCAGATACTCGAATCGTATGTGAAACAATCAAAATACTTTCTTTTTCAATAGTTAATATAGGACTATG
Source organism: Monilaria moniliformis (assembly GCA_034509125.1). Taxonomy (NCBI): domain Eukaryota; kingdom Viridiplantae; phylum Streptophyta; class Magnoliopsida; order Caryophyllales; family Aizoaceae; genus Monilaria; species Monilaria moniliformis. The sequence continues at coordinate 5,370 of JAYDZE010489556.1, forward strand.
AATGCAAAAAATAATTAAAATGTTCTTTTGTATTACAAAAACTAGCAAGTATAAGTATGTGGGGGATATTATAAATTAATTTTTTAAAAATAAACACAAATGTTTTCAGAAAAATAATAAATAAATAAAACTAATAAAATGTTATACTCTATTTTCTTGCGTTTTTTGGTTCAACAATTAACTATTTGAGTTATTTGATTTATTTTTCTTTTCCTTATGTGATGCCACTAATGAAAAAATTAATTTTCAACTTCCTGTACTTCCTATTTTTCTGAAATAATAAAAAATTATAATGGTCCACTGGTCGAAGCCCCATGACATTCAAAATTCCGCTTTTTCATGATAAACTCGTGGCCCATAATAATAAATATTAAATAATAATTAGTGCCCTCGGCTGGCACGGGCCAATTATAACTATCTGTGGTAGGTAGCATAATGAGAAACTTAGTTTCGATGAAAATTAATTGAAGATTTGAAATATTCAAATAATGATAAGTTTGAATATTCACAACAGGTCTTATCAATCTAGTCGTTGTAATTATAATATCAAAATTTGTAATTTCAATTATCGAGTTGAGTGTATATTGCAGGTTTACAAAAACTTTCAATTGTGATAATCATAGGTGGAATATTTTTAATAGCTTTAAGACCATTCCCATCGGTGACCCTCCATGAAGGTCACTTATATAAGACAAAACACATATATTATAAAAATTAATAGAAAATAATTATAATAGCATGACCCTTTTATTAGTATATGAATTACAAAATTAGCGAAGTTAATTGAATTTAAAAACTAATTAAAAAAATTAAAAAAAATTATGAACTTAATTCGAATTTAATTTAGTTATGTTATATAAATACACACAATTGCAAATTATATGTAATTTTATAATTTGAATTATGTAATTTTTTATAATGAAATTCATATTTTTAATTTAATTGCATATTCATTTTAATTAGAATATTTAATAAATATATGAAATAAGAAATTATTAAAAAATATAAGAGATGAGACTAATAAATAGTGGAAGAGGATGTATGGTGAAAAGATATGGTTATGTGTGTGAATTCTTGAATAGGAGATGAACTAAAAAGTGGTGTGAGACCAATAAATAATAGAAATGAATATTTAGTGAAGGGATAGATTGTAGATGCCCTTACAATTTTCAACACCAACAAGATAGTCGAAGATTGAGGCGAGACAACTACACCACCATATGATGGGAAATACACCGCACATAGGCGAGATTTGAACCCAAGACCTCTCGCCAAGAATAATCTTTAGATGTCTCAGCCTTACCACTTAAGCTAGCCTCATTGGCAGTGTAATATACAATTGTGTGAAAATTGTAAACAAAGTGAAGTTTATATTTCCGGTGTCACACTTTTTACATTATGTGCAAAATTATAATTTGATTCAAAATTTATGTTATTAATATATATTAGTGATTTTTACCCCATTTGTCTTGGACATATATTGACTTAACACTTGATTTAACAAGTTTTATAGTTGTAATATTAGTTGAAGCATTACAAGGCTCTACTCAATGTAAGATTTACCATGTCGTTTTGTTTGACTGTTAAAAATAATATTTCAATTTATTTCACAGCTAGTTTGTCAATAAAAGTCGGCATGAGAGGAAAGAACGAACTCGGCATGAGAGGAAAAAACGAACTATATGAATATGACTGCTTCCACCCAAAAATATAAATCATTATACATAATTATTTTTATATTTGACTATTGAAGCACTAGTAAGGTATATGATTGAGCTAATTACAATTTTTCTTAATTATTATTATTATTATTTAGATTAAATAATGATTATGTTGACGCAGACAATTAAGTGCATAATCATATCTTATTAAATTTTAGAATATCGAAAACAGAAACAAGAACGGAAACATAATCCATTGATTCTTCAAATGAATACAGAAATTACATGCGATTTCACAATTTTCATTAAATTTCAACGCCCCTAATAACACTACAGGCCTATTTATTTATAATAGAAGTTTGGTAAACAAGAAACATAGATCCTATTATACTATTTTTAATAGAATTTACAATTGATAATATATAATCGAAATATATATAAATTAATCGAATCGTAAACATAAATTTAATAACATATACAATATTTGAAATCTCATCAATGTATTCACCATTATAGTAAATATTCTTCTAAGCATCCTACTTAAGTTAGAAATTTTACAAAGCAATATATATATATATATAGGGATAGGATAAAATGAAAATTTATATTTAAAATAAGAATAGAGAATCATTTTTAATCTTTTGATCATGAATATTTAAAGTGAATGTATCTCATTGCTGGAAGAGTGTAGCACTGGTGTTCGAAACTCATGAGGGACGGAAATTTCATCTTTTCGAAAGTGGTTAATTTCATTGTGAATGCAATGACTTCATAAATTCAGTGACATGCTTTTAGTATTTTTAATTTTCTGATATATATATATATATATATATGTATTATAACATAAGGGTAATCATAATATTTATAATATATCCAATCATAATATTTATGTATTTATATGTCAATATAATAAATCGTAATACGTAATGTTTATACATATGAGAACTTATCAATTACATTTAAGTCCTGTTTCAGAAATCCAACCATTGAAGTACTAATAATCCGTAGTAGTGACTATATATGGTAATATATAGTTTATGGTATGAACGGGATAATGTACATATAGTTAATGGCTATAACACTATAACATAATCATTAAGCAATTAGCATATATAACATGTATGACGCAATACTATTGATAAACAATGACAATACATATGAGGTGGGACACTATTTATAAATAGATTAAAATTTAATCATTACACTCATAATTAATTCAGCATTCACATAATAAAAAGGCATACACACATAGTACATAGTTTGTGTGTGTGTGTGTGTTTTTAAATAATGATAATTTTAATAAAATTAATAAATTGTTATTTCCTACGTCACACTGATGCTATAATGAAGTAAGAAGTCACTGTTACTAAGGATATTAATGTTTTTTAGGAAAACCACTTTGGTGAAATTAGTATATTTTAACATTAATTTTCATCTTATTTTATAAGGTTTAAGTCAACAACGTTCTCAATTCTATCAAAATCTTCTTTTTATCTATGCCAATGACAACTATACTTAAAAGCTTAAGTTATTTGAGATAAACATAGCTCAATACTTGAGCACTTTCCACGTGTCTCACAAATTGTTACTCAAACAAAAAATATTCAATATATATTTTGCTTCTAATATATATTTTATTAAAGTGGAGCATCTGGGCATTGTGGAATAGGGCTGACAAATTGTGCGCGGTCCAACCTAATAAGGTCAAATCCAAATCCGACCTATTAAGAAAATCCTCAATCTGAGCACGAACCCGACCTGCTACAGTTAAACCCGAACACGACCCGCATACAACACAATAACAACACGATAACGACACAAACCCGACACGAAATTATCATGTCCTCATCGGGTCGACCTGATAAGGAAACAAACAATCCAATAAGACTTGACACTATTTATTAATTTCGTACGTGTTCGTGTCGTGTCAAAAATTGGCAGCCCTACTGTGGATGATCTTCCTATTCATGCTCTTAATGTTAATATTATCATTACATAAAAAAAAAAAGTTTTATTGAATGACGGCTCCATTTAAAAAATTTATTAATAATTTAAATAATAGGTACATATATAATCAGAATGCGTAAGAATGAATACAAACTTTCATAATTTAATAGATGATGATATAGATAGATAAATTAATAAAATAATATCATAGGTAAAAATTAAAACATGTCATCTTACTTAGTGTAATATATTTTTTTCTTGTCCAAACCCTTAATTAGTGAATCTTTTAACATAAATAAAAATGTATTGGTGAGGACTAGTTCAGCAAAGTTTACATATGACGTCATGCTTATTTAATACTAATAAGTTTAAGATGCGAGATTTTATTGGCCAATGTCTTTTGATAAGATCAACTTAATTAATTAATCAAGTGTTGCTACATGTCTAATCTTCTCTGTTACTCTAATTTTATGGTCCATTTTTATTGACATGTATACTCCCATTAATTTATATAAAGCAACATGCACCCTCCACCTAGCTAAAGTTATAACACTCGAATACACATAATAAAAATTTATAAAAAAATAATGGAGGATAATTGAGAGATTACTGGACCTAACTAAAACTTAATATATATAAAGTAATTAAGGGCTTGCCAATTCTAAGTGAACCTTGTAATTGATTTATAGTATTATAACTTAAAATATTAGCAGCCTTTTCATCAAAGAAGAAATATATGATTCTCTACAAATATGAGATATTTCCTAAACCACGTTATTTTTTCTTAAAAAATGTATTTCAAGTAGAATAAACCGTCTTTTGTATAAAAATATTGATCGATTTGAATTTTTGCTAGTATTTTTGTTGACTTATATGACCGCACACCAATTAATTTTTATTGACGAATCCAACAAAAGTATTACATTTAAAATATGAACGCTCAAAGATTGGAGTCAAGAATCACCTGTTTTAGTGGACTTTTACGTGGTTCGATCGACCCCCACCAAAAAAAAAAAAATTAAAAAATCCTTAATTTATCTAAATCGACTCAATATTTGTTTTGTAGTTCTGAGAAGTTAAGTTGGAGTCGGGAAATTCTGATTTTTTTAAAATTTCTCAAACAAAGCTTTCTTCAACGTCATTTTATGTTCATGTTCAATCTACAATCAGATTATGGTATTACTAAATTTTGACTGAATTGATGATCACATAAAGTCCAAATACAAATTACTATTGTTTTTATTGATTTATCAATTTATTATCTATTGGAATAGGTATTTTATGAACTCTAAATTTCAGGATTGACTTATAGGAGATTATATTAATTGACCAGATTTCTTGATTCCCAATTTCCATGCAGTTTACCATTTCTTTCTTCCGATGCAGTTTATTTGTCACGTACGTGATGATAATTATTCAAAATTATTTAACATATATATTCAAATTGTGGAGTTGTCAATACCTTGGAGTGTTTAATATTATTTCACACACATAAAATTGTTGCCTATTATTAAATATTCTTTTCACTTTTTTGAATATATTAATTATAACCCAAGGTTTAAGACTGTGCCATGATTCCAAGAAAGAACTGTTTTGAAATATAATTTTGTTGGTGAGCTATATATATTAGCTTCCGAAATGGCCCAATTTTCTTTTGAAATTGATTGATACGACCTTTTCATATATATTAATTACAAATAAAAGATTGTGTAATATTATTATTATTATTATTATTATTATTATTATTATTATTATTTTTTTTTTTTTTTTTTTTTTTTGTTACTGCGGCCGATAACTAGGACTTATTTACCTGGTCAAGTCAATAACTATATTATATATAATTACATAGCAGCTGGAACGATAGATGTTGTAAAATTGACATGACGATGATATTAATTAGTACTAATCTCCATCTTGAATGTTAAGTGTAAAACTAAACTATATTAATAGTCAACCATAATGGTTAAATCAGTTGTGTGTTTGGCAAAGCCAAATGTCGACTGTCGAGAATTCTCACATCATACCATTTTCAACTCTTAGCGATACCAGAAATACATTACCGCTATATATAGATTAATTTACTAGCTCAAAAAATGAAAAGTTCAATATAGAATTTTTCGAAGTTTACGAGCTCTAATTCTAATTCTTATCAAATTCCATAATACAATAACTTTTTATTTGGAGATTGATCTCATATATAATTATAATTTCTACATTCATTCCTCGTATATACGCGGCATCGCCATGCCTCCACCTCAAGTTTCAAGACCAATCGAAACTATATAAAGGTTCTGTTTTTCTAAGATCACCACCTCAATAAACATGTTTTCTGAATTTTCACTTCTAAATTTTTTCACTAGTTGCAAGGTTTTCTTCTCCAAAAGATGACGGATGTAGTGATATTTCAACTAAATATGTTTTGTCCTTAAATGAAATGCCATATTCTTTGCAAAAAATACAACACTTTGACTATCACTGTAGGGTGTTATTCCTATGCTCATTTCCAAACCTACACAAGAAATTCTGCAACCACAACATCTCCTTACTTGCATCCGTTACTGCTACATACTTAGCTTTCATAGTACAAAGCAACAACCTTCTGCAACTGTTCTGCTTCTACATAACACTCAGGTTCACCACCATCAGTAAGTAACAAATAATAGTTAGAGGGCGAGTACCTATCAGGTGGACGTCGCTCTCTAGCTAGTCTCTGCAGCAGAACATTCAATGATGGGGTCCTTGGCTCTTCCTCAAGAACCTAGCATTCGGACTCTCATTGCTCCTACTCGAGTTTGAGATACATAACTCGATCTCCTTGGATTCAGAATTGCCATAATATGATACCTTCAATTTGTCATTATACATAACATGTTCATTGAAAACCACATTTCTTTTACGAATAATCTTTCGATTCCGCTCATTTAGAGCCTATAACCAAACTCTTCACATCCATAGCTAATGAACTTACACTTAACTCATGTAGCAGCCAACTTACTTCTATCAACATATTTAATATGAGCATAAGCAATACAACCAAAGCTACATAGCTAAGACAAAACTATTTTCCACTCCATTCTTCCTAGAGTATTCTGTTTTCCAACAGAACTGAAGGACCTTCATTAAACAGATATACAATTGTGTTAACTATACCCGCCGAAAATGTCTTAGGCAACCCACCCTGCAGTATCATGTATCTCGCTCGCTCATTTAACCTTATGTTCTTCCATTCTGCTAGGGACTTCATCTCACAGTTTTCTCCATGCGAATCTCATTCTCAGTACATAACTATGTGAACTCACGGAGTCCATATTCTCTTCCATTGTCGAATCGCAAACACTTCACTTTCAACCATGTTTCATTTTCTACGACGGCTTTCCAATTCTTGAAAGAATCAAACGCATCAAATTTATTCTTCAGAAAATAAATCCATACCTCTCAAGTGCAATCATCGATTAAAAGGATGCAGTACTATGAGCCACTAAGGGACTGTACAGGTGATGGTCCTCATAGATCACTATATATCAACTCCAACTTATGTATCTTCAAAGCTCTGCCACATTTCGATAAACTTACCCTCTTTTGTTTCCCGAAAACACAGTCTTCGCACATGTCAAATTCAACAGTTTTCAGAAATGATAGCCTACCCTTTTAACACATCACCTTCATCCATTTCTCGTTCATGTGGCCAGCCGACAGCGCCACAAACCAGTATCGGTCATAGTGTTGAGGTTATATACTAGAAAACATGTTTTACGAGCTGTTTATGTATTAATAACCCTAAGAACTACCATTCTTCGACTCTTGTGAAAAGATCTGAGCAAATATAATCTGTGATTATAATCGAGCAAACAAGTCTAGGTCTTCGGCATTGTAGACCTGAATGGTGGTTAGGTCATCACTAAAGATCTCTCAATCGATGCCTTGCAGAAGAAAATTAAGTTTCACAACCTAGATAGACTTAGACGATCTAGCGTGAAATGTTGCAGTGTCAGTCCAAATGTTTACTAACCTTGGTAAACAAATGACACTAGTGTGGTATAGCACTGAATGGATTCACGTTGAGATAAGTCTTTCTTGCTGATTATAGAATGACAAGATCTATGTGATTATTATTTCTTAATTGTTGTATATAACAATAAGCATACGGTATTGATTATTCACTACTTTTACTTATCAAAAGGTGCATATTTTTCTTAACCCAAGAATCCTTTCATCTTGGGTAGTGGTAATTAATATCTAGCGGTGCTAGGACTGTTATAGCATTGAATCGTGTCCCGGGAGAGTTCGGGTTGATAGTATCCCCAAGAGAAGTTCAGAAAATATTTTATTATACAAAAGCCGACCGTCATGGAATTTATTCCAAAGTATAATAAATAAAACTTTTAAACTAGACCACTCTTGTTAAAAGATATTAATTAATTAAATCCAGCAGTAGACTTAAATTAATTAATGAATATTATAATCTTAAACACGAGAAATGAATTAATTAAAAGGAAGCTCAGATTTTCATAATTTGAATTTGGATGGGTAAGTCAATATTATATTTAGTGGTCCAAATTAATATTTTATTAGACTTGTATTAAATTGAAGATTTAATTAGTAAAAGCCCAATAAAGAGGCATATTCTAAATTTCCTTGGATCCCTAACCTAGCTCATACATATTTTATAAATATGAGAGAAGAAGATGGAAAGAATTACTCCACTTACGTTCCCTACTGGAATTCTTTCTGCAATATTTTATTTTCTTCTTCTTTTCTAGTCCTATAGGTTTGATAGCTATTGTCTACACCAGTATTCAAACCTAGAATTGAGAATAGGTTAGAAGATCTTAGATAGATATTCAAGATCTACACGTGGAGAATGCGCTAGCAATCTTCTGATCTTTGTAGATCAAGTTCAGTAAGTATTCAGATTTGTGGTATCATGATTTATGATTTATTTTCTTAATTATGTGCTCTATTTGCATTTTAGATAGCAGATCTAAATAAATTTGTTTAATTTATTTTTTCTATATTAACTTGAAAAGATCCTGGAGTATAGAAATTCCTGGAATTAAATCTCCATCACGCAGCTCCTACAAAATCAATGCATTCTTTGGAGTTAGTTGTTGTATACAACATACCATCATTCTTACCTCGAGCTACTATCATAGCCCCTCTAGTATTCTTCCAACTATTGCAACTAAATGTCACCAAATATCATTCAGTATAAAATTGTCCAATTGAAAGTAAATTTCCTTTTAATCCTGTAATGTGTCTCACACCATTCAACTACAACAGCAATATTTTTGGTGTGGTGATCTAAATATCTCATTCTCCCACGATCTTCAGGCGTTCGTCATCAGCCAAATAGACTAGTCCAAAATCGCAAAAGATGTAATGTTCCACCATATCAGTATCACTACACGAATGGAACGACGCTCCAGAATCCAACACATAACTTAAATGGATTGCTTGCGCTCAAGACCAATGCATCAACAATTTCATATGTGGTTGTCTTTACAGTATTCTTGTAATTCTGATCCATTTTATTTTTCTTTGGTGCTTCACACTCGCCTTTGTAAGCCCAAATTCATCACAATTCTAGCATTTAGTTTAGTCTCTTTCTTCTTGGATTCACTATTTTCTCTGGATTTCGATATGCCCCGTTCTTTCTTGTTCAATGTTGACCCTGAAGTGGATCCAAGTTATTTTTTGCAAATCTCCTCGCTAACCATCAGATCCCATATTTCGTCAAAACTCAGCATAGCCTTCACAGGTGAAACACTAACTGCTATCATTGTTCCAGCTCAACTTTCTGGCAAATAATATAGCATAATTAAGGCACGTACATCATCATCAAACTCAACTTGAACCGACCTTAATTGCCCAATGATCATGTTGAACTTGTTCGGGTGTTGCTACACAGGTGTACCATTTGACATCCTTAGGCTAAATGGTCGCTTAATTTGATAAACATTGTCTGCTATTGATGACTTCTAGTACATCTGCTCCAGAATCGCCAACATCTCCCTCCCCGACTTAGCTCTAGTCGTGTGATAGGTCAAGTTCTTGGATAATGATAAACGTATATCACTTATCGCATTTCTGTCTAGTAACACCCACTCGTCTGAATCCATCTTCTTCGGCTTCTCTTTCAAGGGCTACTGGTATAGGTCTTTACCGTAGAGGTCATCCCCGGTCTGCATCTTCTAGAAATCAATATCCGATCTATCAAACTTCTGTATTGAAATTTTATGTCGCCCATTGTCGTGATTGCTCCTTCAGAACTTGAAGCTCTAGATACCAAATGTTGGGAAATAACACACACAAAATTACGGGAAAAAAAAAACAATAAAGAACACGAGAATTGGGTTAGTCTCTAGGAGATTATGTCTTGTGGCGCTACCAAGCCAGAGATATTTCATTAGAGAATTTATGATAAAAATATAATGGACACTACAATTATAATGAAGGAAGCTATTTATAAGTAAGGAAAAATCCTAATAAGTAGAACCCTAATTTAATCAGAATTTCTCCAAATCATAGGCTCTAATTCTAATTCTAATTCTCATCAGACTCCACGACAAAACACTCTTCATAAATACTGGTTTCAAATTTCTCACTTAGCACCAAAATCATATATATGTTCCAACTAATCTGTCTTCTAATATAATCTTTTCATATTTATAATATTTGCGATTAAAATTTCTAGGTTTACAATGTCATTACGTGTTAAACTTTTCATATCTAAGCTGCTGCTAATAATAATAATAATAATAATAATAATAATAATAATAATAATAATAATAATAATAATAATAATAATAATAATA
>JAYDZE010489667.1:0-15790 GCA_034509125.1 Monilaria moniliformis
GAGAGAGTTGCAAAAAGAGCCATCACATATCGTCATAAAAATACAGAAATCCCTTCTTTACAGATGTACAGTTAAACGCGGGTGCCAAGACCAGAAAGAGAAAGGGAAGGGGAGGAAGAGAGAGAGGGCGAAGGCGAATGCGGCGGCGGTGGCGGTGAGGCAAATGTTGTGGTGGTGGCGTGGCGTTGGTGGCACAGAGAGAGAGAGAGAAAGAGAGAGAGAGAGAGCAAATGTTGTGGTGGTGAGGCGAAGAGGCAAAGGCGGTAGCGTGACGGTGAGGCAAGGGCAGTGGTGCGACGATGAGGTAAAGACAGTGGCGCGGCGGCGGTGGCGCAGAGAGTGGGATGAATAGAAAGAGAGGGCGAAGACGGTGCCGGTGAGGCGAAGAAAAGAATGCGGTGGTGGCGCGATGCGAGGGCGGCGGCGGCGCAGAGAGCGAGATGAAGACAGAGAGAAGGAGATGATGAGAGAGGGGGGGGCACCGACCGCCTGTAAAGTTAAACACACGCACACATCGACCGCCTGTAAGATCAAACACACACACACACACACAATCTGCCAAAATCAAACACACACACACATCGACGCACAAACACACACAGATCGATGCGGAGGAAGATAGGGATAGGAAGATAGAGAAAGAGAGGGGATGAAGACTCCAATGAAAGCGAGAGAGGGAGAGGAAGAGCCGAAGAGAGAGAGAGAGAGGGATTAGAGTTAGGGGATGGGGTGGGATAAGTTGTCTGATATAAAGAGAGAAAATATCACTATTGAAACGGGCCTGGATGCAGGCTTTTAATTATTGTTTCTTGTCTTAGCAACTGAACCCATGATTAAAGGGTTGGTGAGACATAGTATTAGCTTTGTCTTGGCAACCATACGACATCTAGAAGGATAGTTTCGTGTGAAGACCAAAATTAAGCATGCATTATTAAGAGTCAGACACGGGTGGGCCCCCAAAGGAGAAAGTTTATACTTTTAAGATGTGACCTTTTAACCACTTGGAAATAATATAAGGCCATCCACAGTCTTTTGGCCATCCCTTTCCTTTGACTATTCTTTAATTATTCATGGGTCCCACAATATTTTTTATCTCATCTGTTCATCAAAAAATAACACACATATACCCCTATACTATCACCATCTCTCCTCTTGGACTACTCATGGGTCCCATCTTTTAATTTTTTATTTCTTACATTTTTTATTTATTCTAATTAAATTAAAATTTCGATATAAATAAAAATGCGAATTCCATTAAAATAAAAAATTAAATAATTAAATATTCTAAAATTACATAATTTAAAATAAAAAATATATAATTAAAAATCCTACAAACACCTTATTAAAAGGGGAAAATTACATAATTGAAACGCTTATCAATCATCATGGGCCCAAAGCATGCCAAATTTCTTCGATTAAATCGTGTTGGAGTAGATATTTGTTAACGACATCACGCGACGACTCACGACGCCTTTAGTATTCTCGGAATGACTGCGGTGCACCTTGATTTGGGGCGTCGGTTGCAGTTGGGGACCTGACCATGTCCTCACCTGCCCAATTAGGGGAGTTCGAACATTCATCCTCAATAATCACGTTGTGTAATATAATGCACGCATACATGACATCAACAAGAATGTTCTTGAACCATGAACGATCCGGACCTTTAATGACCGCTAACTGTGTTTGTAGAAAGCTGAATGATTGTTCGGCGTTTTTATACGTCGACTTCTACTTTTGCGCAAAATGAGCATTTCTGGGCTCGGTTGAACATGAGAAAGACTTCATGAACGCTGACCACGTTGGATTGATGCCATTGGCGAGATAGTAACCCACGTTGTATCGATGTCCATAGGCCGTGAATTGTATCGTCGGTGCCCTACCGTGCAAGCCATCGTTGAAGACGTCTGAGTGGTTGAGCACGTTGATGTCGTTGTTGGATTCGGGGACACCAAAAAATGCATGCCAAATACAGAGCTATGGTCGGTGAATGTATCTAGCACAATCGTCGGATGAGAGCCTTTATGGCCACTTGTGTATTCAACCTTCCATGCCGTTGGGCAGATTTTTTACTACCAGTGCATGAAGTCGTTGCTGTCAAGCATGCCGGAGAAGCCGTGGTATGCTTCATGTAGACGGAGCAATTGTTGGCAGTCGATGGTTGTGGGCGCACTCAGATATTCTGCGCCAAAGGCGTCGCGAATGCCCCTGCAGAATCGTTTCATGCATTCATGCCATGTGATCTCGGCGACGTGCAAGTACTCGTCGAACATATCGGCACATCCGCCAGTTGCCAACTGTCAGATTGCCGATGAATACTTTTGAAGTGTTGACTGGTCTTGCCATCCGAGATTGTTCGACGGTTGCTAAAAGTATTCTTCGCGCACTGCCAATGTATTTGTTATGCGCATAAATAAATCCCTGCACATATGGAACTGACGGCAAAAAACTTCTTCCCCCCATCATGGCTGGTCGGAGAAATAATCCTCCACCATTCGGGCAGCAACAACTTCAGGAGCATCTGTCAGAGGATGCTGCAAATAATAACTTACAGTGGCTGCTTTAAGCATCAACATAAGGTGCTTCGTACTCTTGTCGTCCGAACTATCATCGTCGATGCCATAGTATGAATTTATTTTACCGGAGGTTTGGAGAAGAAAAAAAAAGTGAGTGAAAATTAATAGAGAAAGTTGGAAAATAAAGAATAAAATTGGGTGAAAATTGAAGTGGGGGAATGATGCATTTATAGAGGGGTTTGGATTATTAAAAAGGGAGTAGCTATTGTGGGTGTAGTATGATTCTTTTTTTTCTTTTTTTAAATAAAAATCATATTTTTAATAAAAAATGAAAATGTTGAATGCGCAACACCCACTCCCATGCCCAGCGAGTGGGCAAAACGCGCCCCAGCTGTTGGTCACGGGAGGGGCGCGTGGAGGGCCGACCCATACCTTTTTCCTCGACATCGAGCTGCTCGTCCCCTGATGACACTCGCAATGCATCACGCGGGCGTCCTGTCCCAAATAGACGGGCCACACGGACTCTGTTGTGGATGCCCTAAGATTATTTTGCCATATAATCATAAAAGTCATGATTCCATAAATCACTTATGGCCTAAAAGTCTCAATTCTCCCTTTTGTTTCTTATTTTATTTTTTCAAACTAGTTAAATGATACATGTAATACATATAAAGTTTATGAATTTGATCAATAAACATGATTTTTTCCCCTTTTAAATATCTATAAGTATTTGGATATGAAAATAACATTATCTTATATATCAATGTAAATAATACTCCATTTGTACATGAATTGTTTGGTCTTATTGTCATCTTCGTCAGTCTCTCAAGAGTGTAGTGTTTTCATTTCAGGACAAACCCTTTATATTTTTGTCATTATTCGCACTTGATATTTGCAAAAAAAATTCACAACTTACTCTTACTTTGTAGATGTCCCAATTTCTCTATGCCAATACTTATCCAACACCTAATACTTGTTACGAGACTCGCCTCCACTTTAAATACATCTCTCCAATGGCGGATCCAAACCCTAAAAATGCAGGAGAGGGATCCAAAAGCGATGCGGTGAAAAGCCTCCTTAGGTGGCTTCAGAACATATTTTTGCACGATATTTTCTTCAGTCTCCATTGTGGAAGAAACAACATTGCCAAATTGTCCTACTGAGTTCGGTAACACAACACCCTTAGCTTGATCATGTAGTGATGCTACTGCAATTAAACTAAAGTAGTGAATCTTCCTAAATGGAAACAATTAATAAAGATTAATGAAAAATTAATAATTTCATCTAATTCGCTGATTTAATTTTATGGAAACATAATATTATTTAATATTAGAAAAACTAATTATGGAAGGTTGGTATTATTTAGATTGTTATTCACCTAATTAATATTATATAATATTGTATTAATAATACATAAGAAACTATGGAAGCTATGAAATGGATTGAAAACTCCAATCTTATTGAATCAATATGCAATAATATTAAAGCACAAATTAAGAAAAAAATACAGTTTTTATTCTTTTTGGATCCAAAAGAAAAAATAGCCTAGCTAATTAATTTAAAAGAGGCCCATTTTTGAAAGGGCAAAACGCCTTAATTCGAAATTTGATTTTCCTTTTTGTACTTACCTTTTTCTTTTGTTTTTTGTTTTTTGTTTCTTAAATTCTTTTTCTTTCCTTTCGATATAGAGTATAGACACTGAGTCATGTCTCTCTCTCTTTCTTTTTCTTTCCTAAAAATCGAAACCTCCCACTCTCACCCTCATCCCTTTCGACTTCTATGTCTCAACACCCTATGCACCCACCTGCCACTTTCTTTAGCATCAAGGCCATCGCTACCTCTGGCGGCTCTCCTCTGCTCGGTTTTTGTTTCGCTCTCTCTTCCCCGCCCTCTGATTGTCTTTGACATCCTTCTTCACAAAAAGTAAGGCTATGCTGGCGGCCGGGGGAGGGGTCGGCCGCCCTCTCCCACCCCTTGATCCGCCACTGCATCTCTCAATTTCTAAAATCATGTGTCCTCTGCATCATACCGCACCCTTTGTAGGCAGAGAGAATACATAATATATATAGAATTATTAAACTATCTCTAGTAATAAAAATGAGTAATGATGGTGTTATTTATATCAAATCTTAAAGAATCTTTTTTCTATAACAATAATACATGATAAAATAGAAATCAAAATAATTAAAGATATTATATGTAATTATAAAACTCAGACATTTGTAATATTATAATTAACTAGTGTTTGGAATTCAACAATCTCTCTCGAGCTCCCGGCCGGCCTCTCCCTCTTCCCCTAATTCTTCCTTTTTTTTTGTTTTCTTGGTAAAAATCCTATAAATCTTTTTTTTTGTTCCTTGCACAAAATCACTTCTTCAAATGGAAGAAGAAGAAATATTACTCCCTCCATTTACAAAAAATTTGTCATAAATTTCTTTTCGGCCCGACCATAAAAGGTTTGTTATTTTTCATTTATAATAGTAGGGTTCGCACAACTCATGATATATTTAAAGTGAGACTCTTACTCTACTCATATAGTACCAATCATGTTAATAAAATTTATGTTGTCTATAATGTAATAATTTTTTTTTTAGAATAGGAAAGTATTTAAAATATTTAACCTAGGAATGAAATTATAATAAAAATTGTGACATGAATAGTTGACAAAAATTTTGTCAGAAAATTCATTGAGATGCTACATAATACAGCGTAGGGGGGCGAGGATGGGATGAATGGATGATCTGAGAAACTACAAGCAAAAACGATTTTTAAACCATTCACATATTGAACGTGAAGCGAGTGAGGAACACGTGTGAATATTTAGATGAAGTACACCACGCATCTCTCCATTCAACTACGGCAATGATTCCATGTGCTAAGATACGCATCTTGATTATATAAAATAATTTAAATGCACATGTATCTTAACCGTCAAAACACCCAAAATAATATTAAGCACAATGTAACATTAACGTTGCCGTTTTTCCACAGCTTATTTCCAAGAGATTCTACATATTGCATATAGTTTGTTTAAAGTATTTTATAGAGTATACAAAATATATCATAAAATGCATTTCGTCATCTTAATCATTTTCTTTTAAATAATAGAATCTAATCAACTTGGTTTTAATTACCACCTCATTTTTTATTTGTTTAACCAAATTTTTTGTGATAAAATCAAACAAATCGAAAGTTAAGAGTATTTGAGTTAAAGAAAAAATGAAAAGAAAAAAGAAAATAAAAAAAAGATCATGTGCAAAACAATAAAATGCCAAATTTAGTGTATTTATAGGCTAGTACGATAGCATATATATATCCCATGATTTTATTTGCCATTGGCTATGGTTGGTTCAATGTATTTACTTACTTTATCCCGATAATATAGTCGTGGAATTCATGCAAAAATATTCATGCTTGCATGACTAATAGTTTCCAGCTATATTATTAATTATTAATTTCGAGATTGTTGTTAACTATAT
This sequence comes from Monilaria moniliformis, assembly GCA_034509125.1. Lineage (NCBI taxonomy): Eukaryota > Viridiplantae > Streptophyta > Magnoliopsida > Caryophyllales > Aizoaceae > Monilaria > Monilaria moniliformis. The sequence continues at coordinate 5,993 of JAYDZE010489667.1, forward strand.
ATCATGGCACCCCATCACTTGTTAAGGCTCTTAATTTTGGCTTAGTTCTGTAGCTATGCATCACGATGATTTGTCTTTCTTTTGCCGCTTCAGATAACAACCTTTGTTATATATTATCCAGACATATTTTCATTAATATTCGATTATGTTATCAATGGAAATAAATTTTCCACAGATCACATATCCAGTTATTCTGGGTTGCTTTTCTGAATCTTTAATTACATACTTGTAAGCAGGCATTTTCTTGATCACACTCAGGCATAAACCAATATATGAAAAAATAAAAAATAAACTTTATTCATCATTTGTGGCTGAACTTGAACTCTTAATCTTCATATTATTTCCATTATTTCTTACTCATACTCTTTGATAATGATGCTAATTTTCGAGAAAAAGTTACAAGTTCATAATATATAGCCAAGTACGAAACCCATTCATAAAAAATGACATTTCATGCAAAACTTTGGTTACCATTAGCTACAATTTCTATTTCATTCTATGCTAAAAAAAGCCTCCATCTTCAATTAATCAGATAGGGCTTTGGGAGCCAAAATCTATTATGGTCTCAGCTCCCATCATAAAGAATGATGAATGTGTAATTACATACATATACACACAATTTATGAATCAATCAAAAAGTGATCCAAAAATCTATCCACAAAGAAGTTGTTGCTTCTCCTCTTGAGTTCTTTCTAGCACCCTCTTTGCCGTTGCTCTTAGTGGGCAATTCGAGCTCACAAAATTATCCACCAAATGTAGATACGTCTTGAGATCGTGACACGTGGCGACGCTCCCGTTGCTTAGATTTGGGCAGTCTCGGCTGCTGAGCCTCAACTCCTTCCCGATCTCCGCATACACCCACTGCGTCTCCTCAACGCGCTTTTGTAGCCAATTCAATACCCCCGCCGCTTTCTGGACGTCCCTATTTAGGGACGTATGCATGGCCTCGTCCTCGTTAAGGACGAAGCCAGGCACTTTAGTGATGGGATCGTCAGAATTGACTATTCTTAGCACTTTAGTGCCACTCTTCTCTAGAAGGCTGCGGAAGCTCTTGTTACCAACCCTAGGCCCCCCGAACGATACTACCGTCACTAGAGGCGCGTGGTTGAATGTGGTCGCTATGTCGTGCGCCGTTAGCGTCGCCAGTGCCGCGCCGAGGCTGTGGCCCGTTACGGTTATGCTCAAGGGCTCGTCGGCGTATTTATGGAGGATTTTCTCTATCTCGTCTCTTATCGAGTCCTTTAGGCTTTTACGTGTGCCGGTGCTCGAGGTGTACATGCTCAAAAATCCGCTTTGTACCATCGACTCCTTATCGTCCCCCGCCATGTCATCAGGTAGACTAGTCAGCGTGACACGTAGGTTCTCGACCCACTCCATGCACGTGGCGGTGCCCCGGTAGGCGATCACCACATCGCGGCGGCCCAGCCTAGCTATCTCTTTCTTGTCGTTGCACACCGCCACATAGCCGATCCAGCTGGACTGGGCCGACGCCCACTCGGGGGCCCGCTGGCCGGCCCAGCTTGGCAGCTGGACCCCACACGTGGCGTGCAGGCTCTTGGTGACTTTATATCCGGCCCTGCCAAGTCCGCACTGAGTTAGCATCGAGCTCTTCTGGAACTGACACGTGGCGTATCCGGGTGATGACGTGTCGAAATCGAAACATTTGTAGGCGGCGTCGACGAACTCGCCGTACCTCAGAATCTCGTGGCGGAGGTCGTCGTCGAGTGGGTCCAGCAATCCTTCCCAATTCTTGATCCCTTGAAATTCCATCCATTTATCTCTCACGTTCTTGGCTCTCGAAACAAGGGATTCGCCAGAATTAATGGACATATTTCCTTTAGGATTCCAAGAATTAACATTTTTGATCTTCAAACTACAAATCTGCGGCTGTGATTGTGATTGTGATTGGCTCAAGCTCATCATTACCACATTCAAATTGGACTGCCTCGCAATCACAGAGCCAAGTTTCATAGTATTTGTCCGCAGACTTTGTGTGTATATATGCATGAGAGAGAGATAGAAAGGTTGCAGAGGGATAGGATTTAAGGTGGTTGTTGTCGTCAGTGGAGTTTGGTCATTGTTATTGGCTGCGAAGTGAGACTGAATTTATAGTCAGAATATGGGGGAGGTTTTAGTTTTAGAGAGAGAAGGAGAGAGGAAAGAGGAGATTTTTAGCTGCGGAAAAGGGGGTAGTTAGTTGGGTTTCCTTCGATGGGTTGCGTTGTGGGGACTGCTACAAAATTAGACTTCAAAATAAATGGAGAGTTGAAAAACGTTTTATGATTGGGATTCTGCTTACGCGTCCCCTCAATTTATTTCAATTACTAGTTAGCTATTGACGCGATTTTTTTTTCAAACAAAATTTGCATACCATCATTAAAATGGTCCCACCAATACTCGTCAGACATTGCATCTTTGGGATTGTTAACTGAAACATACCCTTCCATTTTTCGGTTTACGAGGAGCGGCCAAATAATTTTAACTTCAAATTTCACCAAATGCTTTTTTAGGTTGGGAATAGGAGTTAGCAAAGTATACGAAATCTGAATATCCGAATCGAATCAAATCGAAATTTAAAATTTGGTTCGGTTTTTTTCGGATTTCGGTTCGGTTCGGTTTTGATTTTTCGCAAATTTTAGTTTTTCGGTTCGGTTCGGTTCGGATATACTAAAAACCGAAAAAACCGAAAAATCGAATTTATATTTAATATTATATATATATTAATAATATAATAATAACTAAATATATTGATATATATTTATATATGTTATTTAATATATAGATATATTTATATTTTTACATAAAATATAATATATATATATATATATATACATATATTTTTTGGATTTTCGGTTTTTTGGATAATTTTATGAAATTTCGGTTTTTTTGGTTTGGATCGGTTTTCATAATTCGGATTTAGGTTTTTCGGGTACGGTTTTTCGGGTAATTCGGTTCGGTTCGGTTTTAATTTTTTTTAAAAATCGGTTTTTCGGTTCGGTTCGGTTTGGTTAAAAAACCGAACCGAAAACCGAATGCTCACCCCTAGTTGGGAATGTCGCATTTGATTTTTAACTTCGACTTACTCTGTATTATTATACATGAGCGATATTTACTCAATATACATTTCAGATAGTTTGAGAATGTTACATCTGATTTTTCAATATTGTGTATAAATCAGATATCCAGAATGTGCGCTTTGCAATAATTGTGAGTTTCTTTCATCATCATCATCATCATAAAAGATGAGTTTCAAAGGATAAATCCATTTAAACATAATATGTGCAAACATAATATGTGCAAATATAAATTAAATTGCAAAGATTTGATTCTTTAGTATTATTGGAGAATTACTAAATAAAATGCCAGTTTTGGTTGGATATTAAAACCTTAATAATTATTTACCTGTGTAAACTTAATACTGCTCATATGTTAGGGAATATTTTGCTAAGTATAGGTTTAACAGTAGATCTTCAACATTGAGAAGAAGCTTACTCACATGAAGAGAAATGCTGAAACTTTGAGCTACTAAAGATTAACGGAATGTCGCTACTAAAGAACACATAAGTGTTCAATGCTAAAAGTGGGACGTCATGAGTGTTCAATGCTAAAAGTGGGCGAAGCATGACGTCAACCCTAGTTCGAGCTGCTGAAGAAACACGAAGTCAATATACACGTTGTTTGTTTGACTTCGTGCGTAAAAAAAAATAAAATTGCATTGGATCCCGCAAATCACGAAAGAAGTACAAGGTTGCAGAGCTATAGTGGTATGACGTTTCAGGCACCGAAAGCGACATGACATAGCTCAAATGACAAAATGGAGGGATTTGATTGGTAATTCTTCCAACAATACTAATCAAATCATGCCTATAAATATCTAGCGTACCTTAACCTTTGGAGGCGACTGAAATGTTGCACATTTGAGTCCAAACTTAAATCTTAAATAGCGATTCAAAGAAAGAAACTCTCAAGTGTCAAGTAACTTCATCCGAGATCAATTCTATATTATATTTCAAGGAATTCAATATACATTCTCTTAGTTTACTACACAATCTCCTTATAATATTTTAATCCTAAATCGAGCAAATTATTTGTGTGAATGATTTGTTCATAGTTGGAAACAACCAAACTCACTTTGACCAAACCATGTAAATTTGAATAGAAGAAGAATGCTAGGTGTCACAAGTAAGATTGAATTCCATGTTAAATTAGAAAATAACCAATAACCAAGTTATGTATTTGAATTAAAAATGTACTCGTGCATTAGTGCAAATACCACCTTAAGATTTTTTTTGTCTTACAAATACCCTCTTACTTTTGCAATCTAATAAGTAGAAACAAATAATAAGGGGTATTTGCAATTTTAAAATTTTTAGAAACGTGAAAAACAAAATTAAACCTAGAACAAAAGTTGAGACTTAAAAAGGATAAAAATTCGTATAAGTCTCCCTTCCTAAAATCTTATATTATACACTACAATCTTATAATACAATAAGCTTTAACACTAAAATATTATAATAAAATATAGTATAACTGTATAGTATAGTTTTATGAAATAATCAAATAAGTTTGTTCTTTTGTTTCCTTTTCTTTTGTTTCTTCTTCCTGTTTTCATTATCACTAAAATTTTATAATATAATGTACTATAGTATAGTTTTAAGGAATAATCAAAGAATATTTTTTCTTTTGACTTTTTTTTTCCTTTATATTTTTTTAATATTCAGTCCTTTTTTTTTGTAGTGTAGTTAATGTAAAAAGTATTTTAATATGATGTTTAAAATCTGGTATAAATTAATAAACATGATTAATTGCATAATGCTAATCTATAGTGTGTTAAGGAGTTACATAATAGGGGACACATGTCGATGGACGCCTGTGACATCCAACCCCATCCTTCAAGTGTATATCTAATGCATAAATTTAGAAGGTTATAAGAGAAATAATATTAAAAATCAGAATTGTGATATAAACCACTATAATTTCTAGAGTTATTTTGCCCTAGTACTATATTATAAGATTAGTTTATAATTATAAACTATATTGCACAAAATGATAAGATTATAGAAAAATAATTTTAACAATAAAACTATAATTAGAAAATAGTATAGTTTCAAAAAATGTCATCTCAGTGCCATATGCTATTAATGATTTCATATTTCTCGGCTATAGTAGTATAAAATAATAAAAATTCAACCAAAAGTCTTAATTACTAACGTTGCGTAAGAAATCAAACTATATTATATAAATGTATCATAATTCATTATATTAAGTAAATACCAAAATATAAATTCTGATAAATTTTCTTTGTCAAATTATTTGATGTACGTAATATAAAAGTAAAACTATAATGTTTTAGATTTGAAAAAAATATATAAAAATATTAATAAACATATTAAAATATATTAAAATTGATAAACATCTCTAAATAGATAAATATCAATCTATATTTGGACGCCATTTAAATTTCAACCTTTGCTAATCTATCCCTAAGATGACGCAAAGGATATACAACTAAATTTTTATTTCATCTCATAAGCATTAATGGCATCTTAATCACTAATTATATAAAATTACTAAATTATCCCATTATGGGTAACCGTAATACATATAATTATATAAAGTGTGAATAGCACTACTTATTTATTTTTAAAAGAGAAAAAATAAATTTACATAACTTATATATACATAATACTTCTCAATTTTGACCAAATTAGATCAGTCTTTTTAGAATCAGTTATATTATTAATAGTATTATTTTATGACTAATTAATCTCTCCTTAATATTATTTTAGAAAACATATCATTGATTTGATCCTAAAAAGATGCCATTATAATTATTAATTAACATAAATGCATCAAAATTTTGGAAGCAACAATCGTGCCTAATTTTTTGAGAATATATGTTTCTTTGATTTCTCACAATAATAAGAAGATTTTTTTTTATTTTAAGTGTTTTTAAAAATAGATTATTTAATTTATTTTTCCCAACTTTTTTTTCTTTTTTCCGCATTGGTCGTTTTTGCTTTATTATATTTTATTTCGCCTTGCAGAATTAGTTTAATGTATCGGTGCTGAAGAAAACAAGAAATCTTATCATTATTGGTCAAATTTAATTGATTAAAAAAATATTTAATTTGAATTTTTAATCTATCTATTGTTAATTATATAATTTCATGGCTACTTTTTCATCCCACATATTATTGAATTGATCCTTAAAAAAAAACACCCACTATTATGATTCATTAATAGATTTGCTTCAAATTTTTGGGTAAAAGAATTATGCCTTAATTTTGGGTGAAATGTTATTTTTCTTTTAATTTGTCACAATAATATTCACATGCATAATTTATTTTATAACACTTTTATAAATTTTAGAAACGAATAATTCTAGATTAATTTATTTATTTTTCCCATTTTTTCATTTTATACGTATTATTGTTTTTGTTTTATTCAGTACTAACTAACTGTTTAATTTTTTTCCCTCATAGTAAAGATTAATTTGAATAAATTCTAAATAAATTAAATATTTCATAATTAACAAATGAAACATAGATTTATATTTTTTCATATATTAGCATTGGTCAACTTTTAATTTATGCGTATTGAGTTATCTTTGTTCTTTTTCATATAAATGCGCATTAACTACGATGACATGAAATTCGTGATTTTTCCATTTTAAAATTGGATTTGTAGATACTATTATGCATTCTTTTATTATCCTAACTGTTCCTTTATTACCGTAAGAGGGTAAATATGTAAAAAAAAAACTCAATTAAAATGGATAAATTCTTTAATTTTTGTAAACTATGAAAAATAACAAAATTATCTCAATTATATATATACAATTATGTAAATTATCACTACCTTTTCAAAATTATAATATGATAATTTCGATTAATTTTTGGAAACTACCACATTAGTAATGGTTAGTACAAATACAGCACCCAATAATTATATAGTTCACACAAACACTTTCTTCATTAATAAATGTCTTTACTGGTTTTTAATATATCTATTTATCAATCTAGTAACTATCTATCTATATATATATATATGTACTCAAATACGAACCCATCCTTATTGTCGAATTAAGATTATTTATAAACCGTTAGATATAAGAATCCAACCGTATAGATGGTGCCATGTGTCAATTAATTACATATTATTTTTAATAGTAAGGACTATATTGTAATTTGTTTTATGTAGTGGAAACCGAAAATTATGGTAAGTTCTATCTTTCATATTACAAAAAATTATGGTAACTTCTATCTTCCATTTTAATAGATTGACGTTAGCATATCTGTTATTTATGTTTATCTTTTAAATATAAAATATTTATATATGGTAAATTGTGAGATACGATAGAGATTTTGTATATATTAATATAGAGGTCTTTACAGCAAGAGTAACTACATCATCATACTATTTATATTTGTATCATCACAACTCAATTATCATTCTTTATTGAATAACATTATCATGTGAACAATTAGATTACTATTACATCATTACACCAAAAAGAAAATATCATCATACAAATAAAAACACATCATTATAATATATCAAACAGAAATCAAACTCACCGAAATGACAAATAATTTATTTAATATCATTACAATAATAAAAAAGAATCATCATACATATTAACGTTGTATCATCACAACATAGTAATCATTTTACAGAAAAAAATATCGTGAAAATAATCAGATTACAGCCGTATATGGAGAAGATGTGTTGAATCATTTAGAGGAGATTTGTTGTTTATTTTTCGAAAATCAAGGCGCCTTCCTTATTTTTCTCATGCGGTATATTTAACATTGGACAAAATTAACCCTTTGATGATATATATCGACAAGTATAATGATGCTCGCGATTTACTAATTCTGGTCGTTGATTTTCAATTCTAATGATATATATTTGGTTTTAGTTAAGTACTAATAGGATAGTTTAACATTAGTACAATATATATATTACTTAAAACTGTGTAATACATTTGCCCTTCTATTAAGTTTATTCATGTTGAATTATGACTGATGTTGCATGCTAATATATATGCCCTACCTACCCCTATGCAATACTTCTTTTGCATTTTAGGACAAGAAAGTTTTCTCGCCTTCTTATATAGTTTGGAGCTGTATCAGTCAAAGATAAGAAAATAGAACACTTTCATATTTTAAATATACAAATATAAATGCACTATAACTATTTATACATACACAGAGGATAAATTTCTTCCTGATAGTAACTTAAAACAACTCTGTATTTGTTAATTTTATATGAGCTAGAGTTGTTACTAACTTTTTCTTGATCTTGTAGGTGGCAACGAATACGGTGGCAGCGCGCAGTGGAGCTGAGGAAGGCGGAGAAAATAACCAAAATGGATAAGGAAATAGAAGATTAAAATTAGCGTAGACAAGTTAGTGACATACCTCAATTGAGTCGATGTTAAAAATATAATTGAGAGTAAGTTTGAATATAATGATTGATGAATTGGGATTTGGGACCCCAAAATATATAGTCGGGTGTCATGACATTGATTTTATTATGTAAGTGAACAGATTGAATGCATGTACAAGTCCTCCGTCCAAATCTACATATATCACTGCAATATAGCGTGTCAACATCAAAAGTGGAGTGACGGCGTGAGTTTGACCCAATCAGCCGTCATCCCATCTTCTCTCTCCGACCATATGAAGACACACATTCCGGCACGTGAGCTTCACGGACGCGTCAGTCCACTATCACTCTCACTTTACTACTCCCCTATTCCTTTTCTTTTGATTTATGGGTCGTCATTCTCACGTTATGTGAGTCAGTATTCACAAATAGTCCAACCACGAATTCCATATTTTTCAAACATAACATATACGCAGCATGTAACACTTAATTTATATGATCTACAGTTATCATATTAAAAATATTATTTTAATATATAAAGATAAATAAATTATTGTTATAGATAAAATTTATTTTAGATATGGGAAAATTTACTTGTTTTATTTCCATGCATTGTGTATATAGGTGGGAAAAAGTAACAACCACTACAAAAAAGCGGGGTTTAGCGAGCACCAAAGTACTCGCTATCTATGCCTTAATGCTTGGTAGCACACATATACCGAGCACCTATCGAGCACCTCCCGTGCTCGGTGTGGAGCTCGTCGGTACATTACCGACCACCCACCGAACACAGATCCCGATACTACCGAGCAAACACAAGTGGTCGGTGACAAAATGATGATCTTGAAACGAGTAGTGAAAGTAATTTTAGAGCACCGATTTTCGAGCATGGTGCTCGGTAGCGAATTGTATTACCGAGTACCGTATATGTGCTCGGTAACAGACGAAAAACCATCTCCGAGCAACAGTGCTCGGTGATCACCGAGCATGCCGATGCTCGGCAAAGTAACTCGCCGGGGTGCTTGTATTTGCTCAAACGCACCCGGTCAGGTGCAGGTTCCTGTTCTGTATACTGGATATCGTGCTTACATTACCGAGCACGGGCTGTGCTCGGTAAATCCACCCGACCGTGTTTTTGTATTTGCATAACTTCACCCGGCCGGGTGGAAGCTTCTGTATCCCGCGGCATTTTGGATTTATTTACCGAGCACCGGTGCTCGGTAAGTTTCGTACAATTTCAAATGTATTTGTGCTCGGTAATTATTTTTATTTTGTTTTATATTAAATAATTAAACAAAAAATCTGAAAAACATTTAAAATAAAATTCATTAAAATTCGATATTATAAAAATTCATTAATATACAAATTGTTTAGTACAATAATTGTAACCAACTATTTTTTTCC
>JAYDZE010489778.1:0-34213 GCA_034509125.1 Monilaria moniliformis
GTAAAATGGTGTTTCATTTGATCTGATATAGTGATATGTCATGCTCTGGTTATTTGCACTGTGATATACTGTTAATATGCCAATATTGGCATTGAACATATTTGTAAATATAGGTGAAATTGTTTACCACATCGGATTGGTAACCATACTGAACTAATGATCTCTTTATGTTAAGGATAATTACTGATTGCGATTCTGTGCTTTCAGCTTTATATAAAAGCTGGGGCAAAAGCTTCTGGCGACGAGGGGTGCTAAAGTTGGAATTTGATGAAATACCTAAATACAACATTTGTTACGTAATCATGTTTATAATCGGCATTGAATAGTTCTAATGTCCAATATAGAGAAAGATTAGTGTTTCTTTGATGTAGATTTTACATATTTTTATTTTATTTTTTCCATTTAAACATTAAAATAACATTGTTTTGATTAGATTTTCGAGGCTAGAAATATTTGAAAATCTTTTTGAAAGTGGGGGTTTTTTCGCTAAATATCAAATTATAAAGTATGATGTATCCTTATTTTTATTTCATATGTTAATTATGTAATACATAAATTAGACACATTGTAATTTAAGAAATCCAATTATCCCTTTAAACTTTAGAAATTTATCGATCAACCTCTTCTGTTGACATCGAAGTAACTAGGAACTATTATTGATCTTAGAAAAATAAAAATTAACACACATTTTACGCACATATATACGCGCAATTAACTAATAAATGGTGTTTAATCATGTAATTAGCGTCAATTAGTATAACGGAGATTTTGGGGGCTGTATATAAAGACGGTGTTCCAGAAAGAGGCGTTTAGTGTAGGAGCCTTCACTCAGTTTTCTCACTCAAACCTTCAGCTATGGATCCCTTTTCCTCCTCCTCCTCCGCAATCGCGCGCCAGACTTGGGAATTGGAGAACAACATCGTCTCCGCCGCCGATTCCTCCTCCGCCGCGTCCGACGCGATCTTCTATTTCGACGAGGCGGCGCAGGCCAAGTTCCAGCAGGAGAAGCCGTGGGCGAACGACCCCCACTACTTCAAGCGCGTGAAGATCTCCGCCCTAGCTCTGCTCAAGATGGTCGTCCACGCACGCTCCGGCGGCACGATTGAGGTCATGGGGCTTATGCAGGGGAAGACCGACGGCGACGCTATTATTGTCATGGACGCTTTTGCCCTCCCCGTTGAGGGCACCGAGACTAGGGTTAATGCGCAGGCGGATGCCTATGAGTATATGGTTGAATATTCGCAGACTACGAAGGAGGTTTGTATGCTCAATGCCTTGAATTTGTTTAGTTTGTTGAACTTATTGTTGTTTTCATTATTGTTTTGGTCGACTGTTGTTTTTATGTTTTTGGTTATTTTGAAGGATTTTGATCGATTTGGTGAATTTAGCGTGGTGTTGTACAATCTATCTTTATCGAGTTTCATGTGATTTTCAAGTTTTGCTACTAGCTTCTGCTACATTTACAATTTCTAGTGATTACTTTAGCTGTTTAAAGAGTTAGAATTTGTGAAACTTTACTTTAGTGATGTGGTTGTGGCGGTGTTTGAAAAGTTAAGCATTTTTGTAATAATGTATGATTATCTTTTTTCTCGTAATGTGAAATTAATTGTGTTATCTGATTGAGCTGAAAATTTTCAAATGATGAATAATTCTGTGTGATTAACGTAAAAGTTGCTGGTTGACGTTTTAATTGAAATTGTAGTTGTGTGTGCGTGTGCACGTGTTACGTATGTTGATCATCCATTTTAGTTCCAAATGCCTTTTATTGTCTTCTTTTCTTCTAAATATACTATGTTTCTTCCATCTCTTCCCAAAGTGACTGCCACATCATTAGGTGCTGCATTTATTCATGTTGTTTAAATTATATACCACCATGTTCTTTTCTAGGTAAAGTTTTATGTCTAGATTTTATTGATGATAATGTGATTTGCTGCACCACATCCCTAGGTGGTTCTTCTTATTTTGATTTGTCTGACATTTATTTCACTTAACTTTTTTATTTTTTGGAAAAGGCTGGTAGGCCAGAGAATGTGGTAGGATGGTATCATTCCCATCCTGGTTATGGATGTTGGCTCTCCGGTATAGATGTCACCACACAAATGCTAAACCAACAATACCAGGAGCCCTTTCTCGCAGTTGTTATTGATCCGACAAGGACTGTTTCTGCTGGAAAAGTAGATATTGGTGCTTTCAGGACATATCCAGAAGGGTATAAACCCCCAGACGAACCAGTCTCTGAGTATCAAACGATCCCCTTGAATAAAATTGAAGACTTTGGTGTGCACTGTAAACAGGTGAAAATACATTTGTGTGTGCATGCGTGTTGTCTTGTTTTAGAAGCTCATTCAGCAGAATCAGGTCTATTAACCGAGTCTTGTTTTTGCAGTACTATGCATTGGATGTCACATATTTCAAGTCCTCTCTTGATTGTCATCTCTTGGATCTACTATGGAATAAGTACTGGGTAAACACCCTTTCTTCTTCTCCTTTGCTTGGTAATGGAGACTATGTTGCTGGTCAAATCTCCGACTTGGGTAATTTTCTATATCTTTTTAGTCATTGCCTGGATATAGGACCTTCAAGATGCTGGATATAATGTAAGTTTGTTCTTCTAACTTGTGCTTCTGATTTCATACAGCTGAGAAAATAGAGCAAGCTGAGAATCAACTGTCTCATTCACGCTTTGGATCTTTGTTAGCGACTCCTCAAAGGAAGAAGGAGGTCAGTAATATTCTCATGAATCATGGTCCACAGTTGGAGTTTGTTGTTTCATACTGTTTTACGTGTTCCTTTTGCCTTATAAATACCTCATCTTCCCAAACCTTTTCTTGGGGACATATATTCGCTGATATTCATCATGTGATGGTGTTATCACATAATTAAGTAGAAAGGTCCATATCCAACCAGTTTCACGAATGCCAAATGTTATTGACTTCTTCAAACACAAGATTTGTGGAAATTTTTCATCCTTTTAATTGTGTCTATAAGGAGACAAGTTTGAACTATCATAACCTGAGAATGCTGGCTCAATCTACTTAGCTAATTGGAGCTTATGGTCTTCATTCTTTCATAATTGAGGGAAAAGAGTATCTCAATCACGTATCAGTTGTCCACTGTTTTCTTTTGTCAACACCTATATGTTCCTTGCTCATTTCATTTTAGTTATCATTGAAGTTGTGTGGTACAACATAACTTCTAAGTTTGTCTCAAAGTTGAAATATTCGATGAACAGATGATGCTGACTTGTATTGCTAACTAAATGCCGCTGGGCCTCATTTGATTAATTCAAAGAAAATGAAAGTCAAGCTTCAAATCTTTTTATGCGTCCAATTGGTTTCATTTTTCAATATGCTTATTCCCAATTGAATAGTCCCTTTCGAATAATGCAACTGAAAGAGTGATATCTCAATTCGAAATGGAGATTTACGAGGTTGAGGATGACTGGTTCGGGATGAATGCTTTACTTCTTCTGTCTATAATATCTCTTATTTTTCCTATCGAAGGTGTGGACTATTATGTAAGCAACCGAACATGGGCTGCTGCTTTTCTGGTCACAATCTTTCTTATAAGTGGCTCTATCTTCTTCCTCTTTGCAGGAAGAATCTCAACTCAGCAAGATAACTCGTGACAGTGCCAAGATAACTGTAGAGCAGGTTCATGGATTGATGTCACAGGTAAGTGCAACCCCCATCTCTTCTCAACCATAGGATCCCCTCTCCCAGCGAGAAACATCCTTATATTTTATGAACACAATTTCCAATTATGATCCAAAACACACTTTATCAGGGACTTATCAACGCCTCTTTGTCGTATTCCAGGTCATCAAGGATATTCTTTTTAATTCGGTTAATCGCTCCCATGGATCTGAAGCAGAGTCATCCGGTCCTGAACCTATGATCGAATCCTGAGCCATTGACGAATCATATTTTTCAGCGCATGGATCGTTCACTTGCTCTGCAGGGTTGCCACAACTAGATTTGTCGAAAGATGGTACTGAGGTGTTGGTAATGGAGGCTCTCTCTTATTATCTCATCTTTAAAATCAGTTAAATATATATTTGCTGATTTTCTTGTTTTATTGGCTCTCTCTCTAAAAAGAATTTGGTCCTCACACTTTGGTAGGGAGAGGGCTCAAGTTATTGGGCTTCATATGGTGCTTAAAGTTGTATAATTTGTTGTCGAAGCAGTGAATACATTCGTGTAACCATGATTTTTCGAGCTCTCTTTTTCTAGCCCGTTGTTTCTTTTCCTTTTCTTTTTTTTTTTCTTCTAAAGAAAATATTGTTAATTCGATAAGGGTGAATAGATATGAAGAAGATTGAAAACCGAGGACTTCTATCATCGCTTTCTTGTTCCTTAACTGCACAATCAACTTCGTGGAGAAAAGGGTAATTTCTTTTATGAAGTTGATTATTGTAGTAAGTAAGACAAGGCAAATACAATAATAAAAAGAGAAACATTTTCCCCCTATTATTTCATCAACTTCACAATTCATTTTCTCTAAAAAGTTATACTACTAGAGATGCTGCAGCTGCAACTGCGACTCAAGACCAAGATTTTTAATAAGAGTTAATTATGAGTTGAAAATATTAGGATATAATTGATTTAATTGATTTTTAATAAGAGTTAATTATGAGTTGAAAATATTAGGATATAATTGATTTAATTGTTGAAGGTCGGGATAAACTTGATAAATTTCAAAGGTTAAGATATAATTGATAATATCGTATAATTAACCCTTTTACTAATGATCCCCCAAAATCTGGAAAACGGGTAGAGAAAAAAAAGGGTTGTATGATCTGTGAAGTTAGAAACTATCTACACGTCGATTCTAATGCAATGGCTAAATAATCTCTGATGAATCAGTTGCTTCAAGAAGAGGGATTACTGAATCACAATCTGATATAGTCACATCGAAATCTAATAAAATCTTCAAAAAAAATTCTTTAGCATTTGAGCCAACCTCCACTCGAAACATTATTCTGACGCTCACATAAAAAGGATAATCTTGAAAGTACGGTTTATAGCTTCTGCCCTTCTTCTTGCTTATTATGCTCATCGACGTCTGCGGTTGGGGGGATTTTCTGTACAGACAAAAAAAGATAAACGCATTTTTACGATAGATTAGAAAAAATTCGGTGGGGCATTTCGTCGAACAGATTGTAGACACACCAACAATATGGCAAGGGAAGTGGTGGCTCACCAGATTAGGCTTGTAGATGTTGTGCACAACGGAAGCGCCGGCGAGTAGCGACATGACGACGACGACGGACGACCATGCCAACGACGGAGTTCCCGTCGGCTGCTTCCCGCCGCCGAATTTCCGATTCATCTCTTTTACCAGAGGCCAACTTGCGTTACTGCCTTTCTACAAAATTTAATTGTAATAAGCTCTCCAATTTTCTATTTACCAAATGGAATACTATGTTTTTTTTTTTTTTTTTGGCTCGATAATTTATTATAAAGCCGTTCATTGTAGCTAGATTCAAATATTTTCAGAATAGATATATGTATATGTTGAATTTGGACTTATGCATATAAATATTTTTTATTCGATAATGCCATTTTCATAAAAAAAAAGAATTACATATTGAAACTTCGTAACTGGTAAACTTCGCTGTTGTGTAAACCTCCACACAGAGTATGAATGTTTCATGTCGTTAAATAATATATACCAAAAATAGAAAAATTTACCTTTTAACCTTATTAATTACCCTAATAAATGCATATATAAAACTATCAAATTACAAATGTATTAAATAAAGAGAAAATGAGAAAGGGTGTCCTAAGTAAAATCTCAAATTTTGAATTAGGACACTTATTGAGGAATAATATTTGAATTTAAGATTTTTATATTCAAATTTCTGGTCAAATTTAATATGCTCTCTTTCCATAATAAAATATCTCATTTAGTTTTGGTACGAATTTTAAGAAATGTGAAAGAATGTGGGCGGAAAAAACAAAGCTTCAACTCTCAACTGTCACTTGTGTTTTTAGCAGCACCTTTCAAGAATCCATGGCGATCGCCTCAGTCAACCTTGGTAGTTTCAGAGGCAACAAGCTCGACTTTAGAGGAACGAGGGAAGGACCCGACAACTTCTTCTCCTTCGCCACAACACTGACTATTCCGAGCACCTTCCTCACTTCATTCGCTAGCTCAATCACATAGCCATCTTCATGACCTTTCACACACACACACACACACACAGATACATATAAATCATTTATAACTCAAGAAATGCCTTTCAAATTTGATAGAACTGAAGAATGAGTCTTTTTCTTTTTTCTATAATTTTTAGGTTTACCAATGTCAAACATCGCCTTCTCCAACGAGAAGAGGTAGTCCCTGTTGTTCCCGCAAGGTCCAAAGGCTGTCGCTATCTGCCTCGAAATTCAAATAACAAATCACAAAGTTTTAAAAAAATTCAATGGTCCCCTCTAACCAAACTAAATCAAAAGGTTTTAAAAATTCTTCATTGTCCAATTTGAATCTCCATACCAACAGCACACAATTTCGCTGAAGTGTAATTGATGATTCGAGAAGTGTAACCACTCTCGCTATCTTAAGTCTCATAATACTACGTCGTTTTGCTAACCGGCCGTTTATTCCACGTTTTTTTTTGTCTGCCAATTCAATTTCATTTCTCCCAAATTTGATAAGACGAGAGAGACAATTGATTTTTTTCAAAAAAAAAAGGGTTTAATTTAGCTCGATGAGATAATTGAGATTTTTTAAACTTTGTCACATTCAAATTATAAAATGTTCGAGACAAACAAGAATTGAGCTTTTCTTCGTGATTTTATATGCATTATCCAAAAAAATAATCTAAAATAAGTAAATTTATTTTCAGAAAGCCATGAATATATATCGATGAATGGCGGAGCGGGCACTGGCAAGTGGCACCTCAGCAAAAGCCATTTCTTTTTTCTACTTTACTATATTGAGCAGTAGCTAATCTTCATGAAAAAATAAGCTTCAAGAAATATGTCCGAACCGCAGGAATCGCACCGCACCCGGTCGAAGGCCGCTCCGGACTGGACGGCGGAGGAATCCCTAATTTTGGTGAACGAGATCAGCGCCGTCGAGTCGGAGTGGGGTGCCACTCTCCCCTCCTTCCAAAAATGGCAGCAGATCGTCGAGAACTGCAACGCGCTCGACGTCAACCGCAACTTGAATCAGTGCAAGCGCAAGTGGGACGCGCTGCTCAGCGCCTACAGACGGGCTAAACAAGGAGCGCCGCCGGATCGGTTGTTTCCAGCTGAGCTGTACGCCGCCGTCGATCAGTGTGTCACTACCAACGGAAAAAGGAATGACGGCGGCGGTGAGGCTGAGGAGGAGGAGGATGGCGACGATGCGGCGGTGGCGGAGGAAGAGGAGCAAGTAGCTATGGAGACTGATCCGGATTCCGATCCGGAAGCGCAGGGGCAATTGACTAAGTTATTCTTTGAAACCGGTATTTATTTTTTCCCCTTTTTTGCTTTACTCTTAATTTGACTGTTTTTTTTTCAATTTTTGGGGAATTATTATGTTTGTTACTTTCCAGTTATGCAATAGATTGTGCGTTTTGCAATAATGTCGATTGCCCTAACTTGAAATAGTGAAGAATTATTCTTCATGGATCAACTTGTGGAGCTATTTATAAAGTACAAAATTATAAGATGGAATTTGTAGCCTGCAAGAAGCTGAATTGCATGACTCTGCTATAATGTATACTGTGCTTAAAAGTTTTGTCTGTTGCTGGTAGAGTGAGTGTGCTCAAGCCTTTATTAGTTTAACTGCTAAACTCTAACTTATTGACCTGAAGCAAAATCCGAAGGCTGACTAGTGTGGCTATAGGACATTTAGATTAGGAGGGTATCTTGATTTTGTTCATTGAGGGATGGTGAGGAAGGTTGATTCTGTTGTGGTATAGTAATTTGGAATGGAATTATTTTACTTAGTTAGATTTTTGTTATAAATCTTCCTTGAGTGTGTTCGAGGAGAGAATAAAGTTTCAAGATTATTCTAAAACATGACCTTTTAGTTTTGTGAATACCAACGTGCCTTAAATATCAAATTTAAGATGTTTATGCATCATGATTTGGATGATTGGGGTTTCTTGAAAAGGTGTATGGTCATAAATCTAGGTATACTAGAAATAGGAAGTTTGGATTTTTATTAGTTTGATTTCTAGAATTGCTTTCTGTTTTGCACTTCAAACTAAATCCCATAGTATCCGTTGGAGTTTCAAATGATCCTTCCTATGTTTATCTAGTTCATACTGATAGAAAGAGGCACAAACAACATGTTTCTTTTGTTATAAATATGAATTGATTATTATAAACTGTTGTTTCTGGCTTTCTTTCTTATGCATGCTTTCTCTCAAGCAATATAATTGGCGAGTTTGCATGCGTGGGTGAGTGGTAGAGGTGATGATATTACTCATATGCAGTGGTGAAATTTATTGTTCAGGTGGTTATTTATGGCTTAATGGACTCAAGTTTTGTTTATTTCTATGTAGATATTCTAGTATTATTTATCAGTTCCACTTAATGTTGAACTATTCCTGATTCTTGTTTGGGCTAGTGCTGTATGCCTTCGGTCTGATTGAAATCTATATATTTTGGTCATCGAAGAAAAACAAACTCTATTGATTGGTTTTCTTGTCGTTGTCTTTTGATCCTTATAGAAGCTGGTAGAGGTAATCTAGAGAGTTTGCATTCCATTCTTGATTGGTTCCTATGCTTCTGTATGGTGCTGATTCTTCAATATGCCATCACACATTATGCTTCACATTTAACCAAAACTAGTTTTGTAATGAACTTCATTTAGTCATCTAGAGGTTTTTGAGGGTTAGGGATGATTAAACAATAAAACTTAGTTTCATACTTGCTTACGCTTAAGCAATGCACATTTACTATATCTAAACGTTGTTTCACGATTAGGTTCCAAGAAACAGAGACCGAGGATGAAGCGTCAAAAGCGCAGACTTGAAACCCAAAATCCTTGGGGATACTTCACGAGCACAAAGAAACCGCACGAAGAATCTACCAGCACGAAGGAAGAGGCGAAGAACACAGATAACTTCATTGAGAGCTTGCCCGAGGAGATCAATACAGAGTCGGAAGAGCAAACAGAGTCGGAAGAGCAAACAATGGCCATGATGCTGTGGGAGAGCGCGTTGCAGATCAACGCGATCTTAGAAGGAAACCTAGCAGATGATGTAGACTACAAGTTGGCCGATTTGAAGAATGCTGAGGCTTTTCAAATCGATTTCACTAGACGCCAAGGCGATAAGCTTATAGACTGCCTTGGAGATATCTCGACCACTCTTAATCAGCTTTGTGACTTAGTCCAGAAATGCAACTGATTTTCAAAATTCTCTTGATTTTGTATATATATATATAACATCAGATGTAATTCTGCACTAAAATGAATAGTCTTGAAACCAGACTAAAGAAATAGAATGTCCAAAAAATTTTGTTTTTTTGTTCTGGACTGATTTTATTTACCATAAATTTCTTGGATTTCCATCTTTTATTGTTCATGAAAGAGGCTAACAGTATAGCTCAAAAATCAGATTTGGAATCATCGGCAAATATGACAAATGTCCCTCACTAAATATTAGAGATCACATTTTACATTTCAATCTTGTTTTGTTCTGTAAAATATGATTACTTCATTAAAAATCATGCACATCACTAATATATATATATATTTGGCTAGAGAATTGACAACTAATAAAGGTAATGATCCATCAATTACTCTTTACAATGAAAAATTGGTCAAAACTCCACACACATCATTGCTAATGCAAACTCATCAAAACATATAGAAGAAAAAACAGAGTGAAAAAGAACACAAGCCGGCCAAGAACAGCTAATCATCCATTCTTGCCGACTTTGTCAATCCCACAATCCCAATATCTTTATGATCTTCACCCAAATCTCCTCTTCCTCATTTCAAACAAACATTTTTTCCCATCATTACAAGAAACAAAACAACCTTAAACATCCCCAAAAAAACTGATGCAAAAAAATTAGTTCCCACCATGATCATGGCTCCCACAAGTCATTCTTGGCTCTTGATCCTCTTCATGCTCTCTGACTCTGTACATGCTCTTCCATCATCATCCGACGACACGGGGAGTTTGATCACCTTTGTAAACTCCCTCACTAATCCAGAGAAGCTGAATTGGAAAGCAACAGAAGATCCTATATGCAATGGAAACTCATCTAACTGGATTGGTGTCATCAGCAAAGCCGACAGCATCAACGGGTCGAAGCTCGAAAACACGGGCTTAAGTAGCAGAATCAACGTGGATGCTCTCGCCCCGTTGGCTCTCTTCAGCCTCAGCCTCATCAACAACAGCTTCTCGGGCCATTCCCAAGCGATATCAAGAAACTCGAGAGGCTCGGGCGTTTGTTTCTCAGCAACAACAATTTGAGTGGTGAAATCTCTGATAAGGCCTTCATTGGAATGAATTCATTGAAACTTGTGGATTTGGCAAAGAATGCTTTATTAGGGAACATCCCAAGTTCTCTACTAAGAGTTCCGTTGAGTGATCTGACTTTGCAGAACAACCAGTTTGAAGGGAAAATACCAGATTTTTGGCAGGAGGGTTTGAAGGCCATTCTATCCAACAATAGGCTTCATGGTGCCATCCCAGATGTGCTTAGCCACGAGGATGCAATCGTGTTTTCTGGTAACTTTTTCTTAACATTTTTCACTTTTGTTGCAGCATTTAATCAAACCTTGCATGAAATGGAAGTAATATTTAAGTAAAATGGGATGCACGTTGAGTAGCAAATAATGCAATAGAGGCAACTTCTTCAATCATGCATCATTAACTTACATAGTACATGTGTTTATAACTTTGGTTTTTTGGGGGTTAAATCTGTTTCGTTTTCCCAAATTTGAGCATTTTCTAAAAATAATATTCTTAATTTAAGTTTCTTCTTTAAAAATTTATAACTTTACAAAAAATATGATTTATATCCAATTTGACGTGCTATGTCAACTTGTCAGATTCATAGGTGTATTATAGTTTGATTGAGGTGGACTTTTTGAAGAGTTAATAATATTAACTTTTTTGTTATCCCCCTAAGAATTTTGGTGCTAACTTAGCATTTCGTTTACCGGATTATGTCAAACTTTTCTCAATATTTCCGATTCTTAATAAAAAAATATAAGTTGGAAATATTTTTCTAAAAATGCTCAATGTTGGGGACACAACGGGATTGACTCTTTTCTTTTGCCTGATATTAATTATATCAACAATCAGGAGAGCATAAATTCTTTTTTGACATGAGATTTGTTTTAATATAAATTTCGAGTTTGAAATTTTTATAGATAATTTTTTTATGATTCGATTTGATTATAGTGGCTTATGCATAAATTTACTCGAAAATTCCACAATATGACAATTTCATAAGAATAAATTAAATTTCTTTTTTTTTGGTGGGGGCTGAAGCCCCCCTAAACCTGTGTCCACCATTGTCAACAATTACATTTTCCACAGGCAACCTCGGCCTATGCGGTCCTCCGCTATCTCCATGTTCGAAGCAATGGCACAAGAAAACGGCGTTCGTAATCTCCATTCTCCTCCTCATATGGCGCCGCCGGCGATCAAGGCCGATGAAATACCAAAAATCAATTAACCAATTCAAAAACGAAGAAACAAAAACCGAGAATGTAATTCACAACAACACAGACGAGCACGGGAAGATTCAATTCGTGAGGAGCGGGAGAGAGAGATTCGAGCTCGAAGATCTGCTGAAAGCATCTGCAGAGATCTTAGGAAGCGGAAGCTTCGGATCTTCTTAGAAAGCAGTGCTCTGACCGGCCAATCCTACGTGGCGAGGAGGTTCAAACAGATGTCTAATGCCGGAAAAGAGGAATTTTATTACCACATGAGGAAGCTAGGGCGGCTGTCGCATCCAAATCTGTTGCCGTTGGTGGCGTTACATTACACAGGAAGGAGGAGAAGCTTCTGATTAGTGAGTGATTTCGTCAACAATGGCAGCTTGGCGAGCCACCTTCACGGTAAGTCCAATTCTCTAACAAGATTCGTCATTATCACAAATTGGAACTTGAAATTAGGGCTCAAAATTGGGATTTTTTCTGAATTAAATTGAACCGAAGCGAATTTGTAATTTCTTTTGAAAAAAAAAAAAGTTCGTACCTAACTAATTTGTCCGAAAATTCGAGCCTTATCCACATTTGTTAATCAAAATTGAATCCGACCAAATCGGAAAACTAAAAATCCAATTTTTTCAAATTATTTGTGATTTTATTTGAAGTTAGAAAAATTATTTAAATAAAATTGATATCATAGGTTTTGAAAATGCCAAAACTAACAAACGAACATAATAATCTAAAGTTTTGATTGAAAAAAAAATCTCAATCGAATCGGAAATTTGAAAATTTTGAACTATATTTAACATTTCGATTCAATTATTCAGATTTCGTATATTCGGATTTAAATTTTGAAAATGTTAAACCAAATTGAATTCAACTGAACTAAACAACCAAAAAATCAAACCAAATTCAATATTTTAATTAATTCAATACAATTCAATTATTTGAATTCTAGATATTTTGCTCACTGGGCTTGAGCCAGGCAAGAGAAGGCCTGATCAGCCCGACCTCGACTGGCCGAGACGCCTCCAAATCATCAAGGGCATCGCCCGAGGCCTCACACATCTCTACAACGAATTCACTTCACTTCCCCTTCCCCATGGCCACCTCAAATCCTCGAATGTGCTCTTGGACAGCACGTCTGAGGCCGTGGTGTCTGACTACGCATTGGCCCCTGTGATCAACAGGGACCACGCTCAGCACTTCATGGTGGTCTACAAGTCCCCTGAGTCAATGCAAAATGACAAAGTCACGAGGAAGACAGACGTGTGGAGCCTCGGGATTCTGATCCTAGAGGTGCTGACGGGGCGGTTCCCGGCCAACTACCTGAAGAGCGGGAGGGGGCCGGGGGTGGACCTGGCGACGTGGGTGAACTCCGTGGTGAGGGAGGAGTGGACGGGGGAGGTGTTCGACAAGGAGATGGGGTTGGGGAGGAGCTTCGAGGGGCAGATGCTGAGGCTGCTAAAGATCGGGATGTGTTGCTGCGAGTAGAATGTGGAGAAGAGGTGGGGGATGGAGGAGGCGGCCGAGGAGATTGAGGAGTTGAAGGAGAGGGAGAGGGAGAGGGAGAGTGATGAGGATTACTCGTCGTATGCGAGCGAGGGGGAGTGGTACTCTACATGTATTTTTTATATATTTTTTAATGTCAAATTTCCTAGGTGAATTTAACACAACAAACCGAGTGGCAAAATTGTGATAAATGGATGGATTCGAGGCCAAATTCAGAGAGCCAGAAATGAGTGGTGATGGATGGATAGAGTGTTGCTATTGGTATGTATATCAAGCAAATTAAACTGTTTGCCAAAATAAGCTATGGCATTTCCTACAAACATTGCCGCCGCCACCACCACTTCTCTCAATCTCAATGTCAGTTTCCCAATAAATCAACAATTACAAAACTCTAACTCAATTAGGGTTTATGTCAAGCCTTTGAAATGCACCACACTTGAACAACAGGTATCATTTACTACTTCAGCAACTTAATTTAGGTGTCCCATTTATCTCTATATACTTTTATTTTATACTCTCAAATTTGACTCAAAAATCTAATCGACACACTACAAATTCATAAGAGAGTGTGTGTGTGTGTGTGTGTGTGTTGTTAGGATGCTGGGATCTTGTGTGAATCTTGCAGTGGCATAGGATGGCTTCTTTGTGACTTTTGTAAAGGGGTCAAGACCAATGTGAAAGCGGAGAACAGCAACAAGATCTATCGACGTTGCCCTTCTTGCAAAGCAGTAAGTAGTCGCTAGTGGAGCTCATGAGACGTTCTTGAAATTAATATAACGTTTCATGTTTCATCTCGTGTTTTGGCAGATTGGGAGCATCTTGTGTTCAAAATGCAAGGTCTATAAATGTGTGACATTTCCAGATCAAAATGATGGGGATGAATTAAATTTTTGAGCAAAAGAAAATATTGATTCAGGCATCATCTGTCTATTAGCTTACGGGATGAATTTAATTTAATTAATGAGAAATTTATAAGGAAAAACGGAAATTTGAAGTATCGATGATCATGGGAATCCATTTTTGTAAATACTTATTAAATTTACTTCTTTTTTATCTTTTCTGAATTCAGTACTTCGTGAAAATTTGTCTTCTTTTTTCTTTGTGGGTTTGTCGCCAGAGTTCTTATTCTGCTGAAGAGGTATTATTAAATTCAGCACCACCAAGTCCACAACCATAGTTAACACATCCAAAAACACAAATCTAGCAAAGAAACATGATGCATAAAAATGGACAAAACAAGTAAGCAAAAGCCCCTAAATCTTCATTTGGAAATGGGATGAACATGATGACCCTCCCAAGTCCACATCTCCGGGAGGCGGCTCACTGCCTCTCCCACCACTCCGTTGCTGCTGAAGCTCTCCGGATTCTGATCAAGCCCAGAATACGGAGAGCCATTATCAGCATGGCCCCCCATCAACGGGGGAATGCTGCTGCTGTTGATGTAGTCCTGTGGCGTGGTGAGATAGTTTTGGAGAAGATGGCTCAGGCTCGATGTCAGTGAGCCGCGAGCCACCATATCCTCGGCTAGCTTCACCTTGGCTCGTAGAGCCTCAACGTCTGATCTGAGCACGCGGTTGTTTGTCGTGGAATCTTTGAATTGCTGAGTAGCATCAGCAAGCTGCTTGAACAGAGTTGCATTCTCTCCTCTTAATTGTTCCACCTATATACAAAAACAAAAATAAAATGTAAGAAAAATAGACTCTTTTATTAATACTCTTCTTTTTGGCATGGTTGTTTAGGAGAATAAGACCGTAGTGTAAAGATGTGTGACCCACATATTTAATGTAGTTTAAAGCGATTATCCAGAAAGGAAACAGACCAGAGTAGTAAAGATAGATTAGTAGAAGGCTTTCACCTGTTGTTCGAGATCTGCTAAGTGTGCTTGCTTCCTTCGTCTAGATCTCCGTGCAGACTCGCGGTTGGAGACCATCCTGCAACCACGTTTCTCGCTGTCAGCATACTATCTCGAGTGTTTTTATCAGAAGCGCGTACCTTTTGATGCGCTTGACATCAATGGGGTTCGTGCTGTGATCATAGGAACCAGCTTCTATTTCAATGTCCTCCTCGTCTGATTGGTCGTGTGACGAGCCACTGCTGGCGCCAACTGCTTGATTGTCCGCGCCCTTTGAGGTATGCGGGCTGTCGGCTGAAGAAGAAGAGCTCAAACAAAGAAACAAGTGAAAAAAGGAATGAGGATCACTTGACTTGACTTACCACAGATGGATGATTGGGATTCAATGGGCTTCCAAGGCCAAGCTGGAGGCTTTGTCAACGCGTTAGGAGCTGATGGATCTCCACGGATTTCCTGAAAATCGAGCAGGCTGTGTAGTGAGGGGAGGGGTCGATCGAGAGAGCGTAGATTGATGTAGTCAAATTCGCGGTAGGAGTGTACCATGGTGGTTTTTAGAGGTATAGAGAAGAATCAATAATTTATTGAACCTTGAGTATCTTCAGAAGTTCAATCTGGTAGAAATGATCAACTTATAATGTGCAGGGATAACTATACAAATTTGAGTAAATAAAACTGATCAATCATCATCAATTTTCACACTTCCAACCTATCTAAATGAGTT
The DNA here is from genome assembly GCA_034509125.1 of Monilaria moniliformis. Lineage (NCBI taxonomy): Eukaryota > Viridiplantae > Streptophyta > Magnoliopsida > Caryophyllales > Aizoaceae > Monilaria > Monilaria moniliformis. The sequence goes on from JAYDZE010489778.1 coordinate 15,702, forward strand.
AGTTCCTTATGTAGTTACTATTTAGAAAAGGGTAAATTTCTCTAGCAACATATGCTCTGTGTTTGAACATGACAAACGCACCGGAGTTTATGCAAAATGATACGAGACTAGAAGAAGAAAGACACGAAGCAAGTATATCTCGATTATTGCAGAGGTTTCTGCCTTTCTACTCACTTCAGATGCCTAACTACATCACATTCTTGGTGGCTTGAGCATTAAATAGAGCTAAGTTCACATAAGATTCCCAATACCTCTCTCTCTCTCTCTCTCTCTCTCTCTCTCCATGTGGTGTTTTCCATGCCAAATCTAACATTATAAACAAACATTAGGGGCAAAAAGTTAGGACAACAAATGACATTTAAAAAACCAAACTCAGAATTTTGTCACCTTCTAAACAAACACCGGCACTAGGCACACACTGATCTCACTGTGCTAACAATATTTTATACCAACCAAAACATCAAACTCCTTGCAAGAACACCATCTACTTCAAGGGATAGGAGATATTGCACTAGACCAAATAAACCAAATACGAAAGGGAAAAGAGGGCTTCCAACATCAACACCATGAATGCCAAAAGGGAAGTGCTTGATTTTTTGGAGATTACTAGAAAATACAAATTGCCTAACTATAAAGATAAAACAATACTAAAGCATGAGCTTTAATAAAAGGTAAGCTTCACTTTTAAAAACCTTGACTCATAAAGAACCCAAACACCACTTTAGTTTGGCACTATTGTTTTTCCTTAGCCTATCACTTTTTCCCAAATACAGAAGCTGAAAATCAACCATTCATTCATAACCATGGTAAAACTTATCAAATCAAACGAAACTACAACAGGAAAAAACTATTCAATAAACAAAAGAATGACAAAACAAGTGCACCTTCGATAAAAATGAAATCTTGAAACCTCATCAAGCAAGTTGTCTCCTGCAAATTCTTTAGCTCTTTATTCTTTACTTAATGCAAATTTTTTCTATAGCTCCATCAAAAACCCATTAATATTTCCATGTTTATATTATAGAAATACGCATTAAACCTCAATAAAACTTACTAATAAAAATATATTCTTGACTTAATGCCAAAAAAAAAATCTTTAGCTACATCAAAAACCCATCAATATTTCCAAGTTTCTATCATAGAAAAACGCATTAAATCTCAACAAAACTTAAGCCATGGGGAAAAAACTTCCTAACCATGAAAAAAATGAAAAGAAAAGGAATATCAAAAAAAATATATATAGGAGTTGAAGTGTAGAACTAACCAAATTCTTGAAAGGGAAAGTGACATGATCGGCGTGGTCCATGGCAAAGAGAGCATGATAGGAATCAGAGCCTTCAAAGTGATGAATTTTTCTGTCGTCCTCAGAGGCAAAAAGTTCTTGAAGAGCTAATTCTGATTGGCTTTTATTCATGTCGCCGCAGCCATAGATTGAACTGTTCTTCAATATCGTTTTCTTGTTATCCATTGCAGATTGCAGATAGCAGATAGTGGTTCGCCTTTCTTATTTTTTTTTTTAAAATTCGGTTTTTTGTTGTCTTCTTTACTCGCAGTTCTGTGTGTGTGTGAATGAGAGAGAGGGGAAAGGGAAGAAATGAGAGGGAGATGTGAAGTATACAAAGAAAAGAAGAAAGGTAGGTGGAAGTGAAATGAGGAAGAAGCCAAAGTGGCTTTTGTTATTGAAAGAGAAAAGGTGGGAATCATTGCATGAAGTCACATTATAAAGTACTTCTTTCTCTGAGATTTTACTTTTTTACCCTTGAACCTTTAACTATTGCTCTCTTTGTTAATGAAAAATTTCGTTCTTAAAAAATTGTTACTTCCATTTACAATATGTAAAATCCACACAACTTACAATTATCATCACAAGTTTAGAGAATTCTTACTTAACTCACGCACTACTAACCATTTTATTAAAACTAGTATCACCCGTAATATAGCAAAAGTTTTGTATATAAAGAGAGTATTTCACCTTGCTATTCTTGTTCTTTATTTTATTAGATAAATAGGAATTGAAGGCAGTATCAAGGTGGATTTGAATTTGAATTTTTTAGAGGTCGATACGCGCCCACACAAAACTCTACAATATTACCTTTTTTACCCTTGGCCCTTAAATACTAGTATTTCACCTTTCTCTTATTATTATTATTATTATTATTATTATTATTATTATTTCTAAAACCATTATATGTCATTCCAAATTCATAAGAGTTCCACAACTTGAAAATCCATAAAAAAATATTACAAAAGTTATAGTTCTTTAATTCAATTTCTCATTGAAGTATAATACCCAAAACACAAGCATTGTTTCTCAACAATCTTCAACATAACACTAATCTTGTGGAAATTAACATAAATTCACTTTATACGGGATATCGTTGTGTTCATCGACAGTATCGTGTCATCTTCAGCTACAAAATGAAATTTTTGGACTTCAAAAATCATTTAGTCATGAGATTACAAAATCAATTTAATAAAATTAATTGAGTGCATTTTTCATTTTAAATTTATAATGCCTCCTTCCCCTAATATGTCACATTTAGTTTGCACAGGTTTTAAGAAAATAATTTATGGATGTAGTTTGAATAGATAAAGGATATTACCGGTGGTGGATCTATTAGAGGGAAACATCGGGTTGAAGCTCAATGCAAATTTAAAATTTTCTTCATATTCATGTATTATATTAACCCATACAAAATTAATCCGCCCCAAAAATTTTGTATGTGATGTGTGTAACGCGAGTGAAGAAATCAAGCTCAATACATCAATATTTCGGTCTGAATTTCATTTATTGAGATTTCGTAGGGCGCAATTTATATGAACATTGAATTTTTTGGCATCTATAAAATTTAATGCGTAAAGTGCTTAATTTTCAATTCATCCCAATACCAAATTCTGAATATGCTTCTGTGTATTATCAAAGATCCCACTATATAGAAAAATATAATTTTTTGGTAAATAAAAAGTGTTTGAAATATTGAAACATAAAACAAAATATGTGATTATGTTTCAAAATAAAAAGTATTATAGTTTTAAGAATATTAAATATATAATAATTGTATTATACTATTGAGAGACGGATAAAAGAAAGAATAAAATATGAAGTATATAGTCGAGAGGAGGTAGTAAACATGAGGAAGCACGGGGCACGTGCTAAATAAATGGGGTGGGTGGGACATATAGATCGCCGACCTTACTAAATTATTAACATTGTCACTGTCAACTTTGGGGGTTATTCTAGGAATTTTGTCCTATGTTTTCAATTATTTGTATATTGTGACGAACAATTTATTCTATAGGAGTATTTGTTTAAGGCTAATTTTCCTAAAAAAATTCTCTCAAACAAAAATAAAATAAAAATAGTACAATTTCCCCCCAAACCCGGTTTCGACTGAATGTAATAAGTGAACAATATTTATTTTAAATTTTACAACCTCAATTGTTATTTCATATTTGTATCTCATTATTACATTAGATTTTACCTTGTTAGAGTAACTCAAAATAAATTAATATTAGGTATTTAATTATTTATGCATATTTATATGTAATAGTAAACAAAAAAGTATGATAAACAGCTTTTGTAATAATGATTTAGCATGAAGCACTTTGTGGAATAGTGAGTGCTACAAGAGAATTGATAAAGTAGGCATTTCCACATTTGTATCTCTGAGAATCCTTGTTGGTTAAGAAAAGTTATTGAAATTTTATTCTCCACCATCCAATAACTTTTCTAACTGTGGAAGGCGGCTGTGAAAACCAAATCATTTTCTTTTTTTCGAATATTAACATATTTTTTAAGAATTGACCGGATTACCCTTTGTCCCAAAAATTAATTTTTTACAATTTCACAAATTTCAAATGGTCGAAATGATAGGCAGAAAAATAATTAGACAAAAGGGGAAATCACTTTCCCATGATAGCTTGCTTCGAACATCACACTAGAACATCACACTAGATGAGTTGGTATTTTCGTTTTTTATCCAATCCATGGCGGCGGCGGCGGCGGCTAATATTTTTTGTTTCGATTTGGGCCTTTTCCGAAACCCGCGCTAGAAGCCGGCCCGGCCCGTATCAGCATTGTTATTATTTTAATTTATATTTGCAGCCTATACAATGTAACCATATATATTTGGGTAATATGTTTAAATTACATTAAATATATATATATATATATTAATAGTACTAATTATTATCATTCTTGCAAGCAGTTTATTTTTAGTTTTTTTCTTATAATTAGAAGTTCTAATTGTTAACAATTACTAATTGGATTGATTAAGCTACTGTTAGGTTTATAACTATTTATAGTACCGATTATTGATTATGAATTATTTAATATGATTATAGTTATTCTTATTTTTTAGTCAACAACTTTTAGTTGGGACTGATTATTCTTTTATCAAGATTATTATAACCAATCCTCTCAAAAAAGAGATTATTATAATTAATTCTAATTTGTAGTTAAATTAATAATTACGTTACCGCAAACATGTATTGAGACGCTTCCCTTGATGGGCTCCATCGAAAAGCCCAGGCTTTTTTACCCTTAAAAGCCCAATACAGTGCAATTAGAGGCCCCTCTCCATTTTAGATTCTCAAAAACTATCATCTTTTTTCTTTTTTTAGGCCTGCTAGAGATGTTGGTGAGATTCGAACATTTCGAACGATTACTCGTTTCATCATCGGGTTTTTCCACGAACAAATTATTTTCTTTCTTAATCTTTAATAGACAAAAAGTCATAATTCCACATATACCCCAACTATAAGTCAACACCATTAGCATAATTCAAATTTAATACCCTAGTGAAACTAATGTTAGATATTGAATTTGTCAAACTCTATAAAGTTTATGAAGTATGGGAAGTGACATCTTGTTTAAACCAATGTGTCCTAAATTTTGTATAAGTGTAGCATTCTCCAAGAGATAGGCAACACTTGTCTCTCAACTTATATTTTTGAGGGAATTTTTGTTATCTTTTAGCATTAATAATCAAATATTGGAGACTACTTCTTCCAATCAAAATTAGTTTACTTGTCCTAAATGGTCACATTTATTAGAAGATTAGACTTTTTCTTTCACATTGGAAATGAATTGGATCAAAAAGCATATAATTATTCAATATGATGATGACCTAGTTCTTACCAACCAATACCAAATCATGAAATAATTTCGAATTTTGAAAATTGAGAGAGAAGAGAAACTCATTTGATGGGCTGGCAATATAGTGGTGCGTGGTGGCCCACATTTTGCTTTGACAAGTGCTTCCTACCTTGGCCAACCTGGCCACTTCCCGGGCAGCTCGGGCAGCCACCCCAATCTCAATTATTACTCCCTTTCTTCCTTCATAAGAATTTAAAAAGAATTGGTAGTCCTTGTGTTAACCGGTAAAAGAGTTTTTTTTTTTTTTTTTAGAATTTGAAATAGATAGGATAATTGTCTATAAATATATGAATTATAGTTTTGTTTTTTAATTTATTTTATTTTCTTAGTAAAAAAAAACACATGAATTTTTGTTTCCGAAATTTGGCATGAAGTTAAATTTTTTGGCCAATAATTCAAAATTTTGAGTTCGTTGGAAAGCCTCGGATGATAGCTTTCTAATAATACCCATAATATTAGATTTTGGTAATTGAAAGTGATCAGAAAAATCCTGAAAGTTGATGTCACAAAATTCTATCTTTTAAATTTTTTTTTATCAAAACTTTGATTCACATGTTACGTACTATTAAAAAGATATCGTTGTGAGTCTTCCAATGATAGTATCAAAATTGGCTATGAGACTCCAAAAATAATGTGTTCAACCGTTGAGAGTTTTTTCCAAGTTAGAATTTGGAAAGAAAAGAACCATAGTTTCACATTTCATCCCGGGCAGCTGCCCTTTCTCTCTCTCTCTATTATATAAACCCCCCCACCACAAACATTCACCATCTCTTATTATTTGAATAAACCACTCTCTTTCTCTCTCCCTCTCTCTCTCGTGTGTGTAATTATTCATCTTCTGGAGAAAAAGAAATCAATTTCTTCTTGAGATGGAGGCCAAGAACATGAAGACTCTCGCCGTTGCGTTCACAATCCTGGCACTCTCCGCCGCAAACGGCGTCGCAGCCGCTGACGCTCCTGCGCCGTCCCCCACTTCCGACGCAACCGTCTTTGTTCCCACTTTCCTCGCCTCCTTGGCGGCCATGGCTTTTGCTTATATCTTCTGAATTATCATCTAATATTCTTTCTATTTCTTGTACCTTACTATTACAATTTTTTTCACTTGTTAACTTATTATTGTTGCAGTATTGATCATGTCGGATTTAGCTCCGGTATCGATTTCGTGGTGATATTTTTCCTTTTTGTGTAGCATTTTGTTATTATTAATAAGAGTTATTGTCTTCCCTCATACTTGATTTCTTGCATCTCATGAAATTAATTACCTCTCGTGACTCTAAAGAATGAATTATTAAATGTTGATAAATTATTAATTGTGAAAGTCTAAAGAATCATTTTCTTAGGCAGAAAAATGAAGATGAAAAAGACAAAAGAATTTCTCGATGCACGCAAGAGTATAGTTTTGTGAAACATGATTTAGGGAATTCCACCAAAAAGTGGGATCTTCGAAACGAGAGAGAGAGAGAGAGAGAGAGAGAGAGAGAGAGAGAGAGACTTGATGTTGAAGATTTCTACCGGCCAAAGCGTGGACATCTGTAAGAAAGTGGGATTTGTAGGAATAATGCCACAGACAGAATGGCAGTCTTGAATTCCATCCTTTATTCGAACAAAATTAATATGTGCTAAATGCGTAATTTATTTTGTCATCAAATATACACGATAATTAATAGTGATTTATATATCCAATTTTTATATATTCATAAAATACCCTCAAATTTTCAGCATTTTTCATAAAATATATTGCCATATAAAATCTGATTAGAGAAAGCTGATTTATTTTGCTAGAGTCTTAGATAAACTTTTTAGTAAAAGTAAGAATAGAAAAGGATTAATAGTGTTTTAGGTCCACGATTTTGAACGTATTCCGGAAAATATCATCAATTTTCAGCATATTCCAAAAAATTATCTTCAATTTTCATTTTTTTCATAAAATATCCCACTATACAAAAGGGTTCACATTTATATACGCATACACCATCTATATAATTCGAATGCTTCAACCTATTGGTGGGAGGAAAATTGCCTTCATCATCTAGTTTATCAAATTTCAAAAACTATACATATTAATAAATTATATTTTATACGTACATTAAATAGGCATACTGAATAAAGATGTATATATCTATATAATATTTTGATATTAAATAATACATTTTTATAACAAAAGAAAAATATTCACTCTTTGCTTTTCGATGGCTGAAAATATATATATATATATATATATATATATATAATCTTTTATGGTCGAAAAAAATTGAGGATGACGAATTTAAAATAAATTAAAGATAGACACTGTTAAAAATATTAAAAATTATGTCAAGAAGACAAATTTTCTACAATTGTAAATAGTGTGAAGGCTTTTTTTTGTGTGTTCAATGGAAGTTTTTCACAAAAAATCATTGGACTCCGATAATATACTTAATTTGGTCATTTTTTGATGGCCGAAAAAAATTGAGGACGAAGAATATATAATAAATTAAAGTGTTAAAAAATATTAAAAATCATGTTTAGATGACAAATTATCTACGATTGTAAATAGTGTGAAAGCTTCTTTTTGTGTTCAATGAAAGTTTTTTTCACAAAAATTCAACTTTAGACTCCGATAATATGAATAAACTTTTCTACAACAATTGTATAGTGAGACACTTTATGAAAACGCCGAAATGTGAGGGTTATTATGAAAGAGAGTAAAAATTGAGAGAATTTTTGAAATATGCTGAAAATTGGGAACGGTTTTTGAAATATGTTGAAAACTAGAAACATAAAACGCTATTAATCATTTTCTTTACTAAAAAAATTTCACCTCAAACCTTGATGGGATGAATTAGCTTTCCGTCACCGAATATTGTATAGCATGACATTTTAGAAAATGGTGAAAGTTGCAAGTACTTTATGAATTTAAGAAAGTTGGAAACATATGCTGAAAGTTGAAGACATAAAATACCATTAATCCTAAATATTATGTAAATAAAATACTAAAACAACATATCGTTGTTGCACGTCCAGTCTTTCAAAATCATCAAATATCAAATTCTATTTCTTCCTTCGTCCTCTAATAAGTGTTTTCTTTTTAAAAATGAATTTTGCTCCGAAATTAAATGTCTCATTTCTCAATTCTATAATAAAATATTGTCAAACTTGTCATTTTATTCTTGTCCACGCGTGGGTGTTCGTATTACGCACTTATTGACAATGCACGCTGTAATAAATACATGTTATGTTTGGATGCATACTATAATAGGTGCTTTAGCGTTAGGACACATACGGAAAAATCGAAGTCGACTGCCCTAGCAAATTTTAGTTCACCTAACTTGTGAAAAATGACCCTTTACCTCACACAGTTATGAGGATCAACGAATAAAGGGATCTCGGCCCCCACCTAATAAAGTTTAATTATATTTTACTATATAACCTTTATCATCATCATTAAGGAAAAAAATTGGTAAACAGCAAAGAATAGAAGTGGAACTGTGGAAGAAAACACACACACACACATACAAAAAAGAAGAGAATCAAGCTATTGTACAATTGCGAAAATTTATTATTCTGATTCCATTTTCCAATCAATCTTCACCTAATTTTCTTGCCACAAGAGTCGTGTTAGCGGCAATAATTAAGGCAGTATTAATAATGCTATCAGCACATGCATCTTCGACATAATTAGGGATAAATACCAAAGTTAGACATCTTTCCTTAATTTCTCAAAGCTTAGCACTAAGTATGAAGACAAAATCTTTACCAACATATCCAAATATCAACCACTCCATGTGCTCGATTTCCACTATTCAGTCTCTATTTTGTCATTTTGCTTTTCGTCTCTTAATAACCACAGAAGGGATAGTTATAGAGAGAGAAAATGAGAAGATTTCATCAAGAACATCAATCATGTAGATAGATTAGCACAGGTCACGCCATATAAGGTTGAGACAAGGCATGCATCCGTCATTCATATTGTATCATGTATATGCATATTTGTATGTCTATTCAAAGGCAACAAAATAAACTGGTTGTATGCTTTGTCTTTAAGCTGCTTCATCACTAATGTCTCTTATCTGTACACCCTTGTAATGTCGTTAATCTCAGACTGAAGTAAAGCTAAGTGGCTCTTTAGCTGTCTTATGTTGGAGATCTAACGTGTTAAAGTAACTATACCTAAAGTTTGGAACAAGGGTGGTGGTCACTTTCTAGAAAGCTATATAGATCATCCTTCCAACGATCTAAAACCTTAAACAGGAAAGATGGGTGAAATTTACAAGCCAACTACTAAGAAGCTGGTAAGCTTGCCAACGATGCTAAGAAACTATCCAATGTGGGACAGGTTCAACGTAGCTAATGGCTCCAAAGTACCTCTCTCTCTAGTGGTCCGTAAATTTTGAAAAGGGGGTGAAACTAACTTAAAGACACAACTGACTTAACCACATAGTGAATGAACATTGCTATCAACTGGATATTCTCATCTATGTTGATGTAGGCAAGAAAGTAGAAGCAACCGATTAGGTTTCTACAAAAGGCATCTCATATGAATAAAGCACCACCCACAAAAACGGAGCTTCGCGTACTTGGTAACAGGTAATATACTTCTGTCTTGGTGTCTATTGAGAGTCAAAATCACAAATCTGTATGGAGAACAATAAAAATAGGGGCAGGAAAGGAAAGAAAGAAAAAAGTAAAGGGGTGAGACGATCATTGTATGAGGAAACTAGTTCAGTCAAAGCCTCGATGATCCAAAGGCCAATCATGCTGGAAGAGGCTTTTTAGCGTAATCAGATCAGAAGCTTCTCAATAGCATCCTACAATAGACAAGGAAAAGGAATGGGCAAAATGAATACAATTATTATCTATACAAACTTGAAGGTCTTATCACAACAAAAATTAAGCCTCTAGCAACATACCTTCAACTGTTGTATTTGAGATTTCAATTGGCTGCCCTCGTTGCTGGTAACAGAACAGGCAATGACTGGCCTGGTCACTCCACATGCTCGGCCAAGAGCTTGCTTGGATGGAACAAAAACATAGGGCACATTCTGCAGCCACAGTCAAAGTTCAGCATAGTGTCACTGAAGAAAAGTGATAAAATGCTCTACTTGGCCATGTAACAGTTATATTTCCCAATTGAAAATAGGGCAAAACGGATAAAATATAGCTTTTACTCATCATAACAAGAACAGTAACAAAGTAACAATCTTGAAACCTGAATGATGACAACTGGAAAGAGCATTAACACGGAAAAAATATGAAAAAATCCAAGTTCGTGGAGTGGTATGCTGTCCTTGACATTATTACAAATTACCATTATAATTATTTTTGTTGCTTCTAAATGTTGCTGTATGCTCAAGATGGCACACCCGGGTTCTGATACATTCTCCAGGGTACAATATATCTGATTTTAGACGGCCACAGTAGTATTCTCATGCAATAATCTTCTATTGTTTTCGAGGACTAATAACCTAAAGCTGATAGCTCGATACTATGTTATATTACCTGGAAATATGCAATAAAGGACACTGACGAAAGGGGACAAACAAAAGATAATGAACGATAATATTCGTCACATGAAACTAAATGTGTATTAAAGAAAAACACACACACACACACAGCATGAACTCAGCATTTGTCCAATCACGCAAAATCATAAGTTGGTGCTACTGTTCAATACTATGAAGAAATCTAACACGGCCACTTGCATGATTCTAACAGAAACCACATCTATGACAGAAAATAACTACCTTATCTTCAGCAAGAAGCGGAAGATGAAGGAGGATTTCAAGAGGCTCTGTATCAGCCGCCATCACAACAAATTCAGAAATCCCACGGTTCAACGTCTTAGTAGCTGCATTCAATTGGCAAAAGCATAAAATTCTCAGTCACAATCAATTAGCATAGAGGAACTCAAACCCTAAGAAGAAGAAAAAAATCCCAAACCTTCATTAGCACCCTTTTTGAGTTGTTTGTAGTTGGCGGCTTGTTGAACCAAATCAAGTATAGTAGTGATCAGCTGCGCATCTGCCAACGGATATGCTTTCGGATTCACGGCTTCTGCAGTCTACACACACACACACACAGTTACATGTGCTAGAATAGTTGAGAATTGCAGACAAAGCACAGAAACAAATTATACTACAACAATCAAACATGGTGGAATTGACTGCTACAGAAGCATTAGATACAGACGTACCATGGTGTGGGAGAGTAAGAGCGCCGGTTTCTGGAGCAAAATTGAGGGTTTCTGAGAATTGTACAGAATTAGAAGCCAAAGAGCAGTGCAAAGTTGTGGAAGATTTTGAATTTAGGGTTTTACGCTCAACCAATTACCCAATCTGCCCCACCACTATTTATTTGATACTTCATTAATTTATTCCAATAAAAATTTAAATTTGGAGAAATTGATTATTGTGTCAAGTTAAAATTGGAAAGAATTGGGGGCTAGAAATTGCCCTATTTATGAATGTGCCATAAATTTTCTAATAATTAATTAATGCTAAAAATATATATATAATATTATTTTACCATACAGTAAAAACCCAACTTAATAATAGTTACACTTACATATATAGGGGAGATTTTGAATTAAGTGGAGACACATTAGGCCTATTTGGACGTGTAGGCCTTGTTCTCAATCAACTTGTATATTTTACAACCAAAGGAATGTGTCAAGAAATTTACATGGTTTTCTCTCACTAGAGTCGAAATCCCAAGTCATTACATAACATATTTCTCAAGGCAGAGTGACTGCAAAGACTAACGAATACGTCAATAAGTAAAAGGGCAAACCCCAGTGGCAACAAATGGTACAAAAATGGTTCACAAGTCCTTGGAAGATAATGCTCTACACAACGAAGTCTCTCCCAACGAAACAGAGGTCAGGGACGATGCCCAAACCCGAGCATTCCTGGCTCCCTTGTGGAAGTTCCTAGTCTTGCACACCTTTAGCTTGCTCCAAATTCTCTTCACATCAATCAGATGCAGCGCCCGACCTATAAGCTGCCTTGACTCTCCGAAGATCCCCATATTCAAATGAGGAATATATGCCAACCAAATCGCCATTAAATGAGATGCGATTTCCGGGAAGAGGTATAGAAAAGCCCTTGACATGACAAATATAACAGAGACTAGTAGATAAGGTTCCCTCAAGAAAATCTCTTTCAATGATGCTCCTTTCCAAACCCCAAATACTTGCTCCTCACTCTCCACATTGCATGTTGTGTCTTCTACCATATCCACTACAGGATCCAGCCCTAACCAAATAAAAGAACTTCATCACCCACAAACACATAAATATACTGAAGATGTCATTATATTGATAAAGAAAGATACAATTCAAGGAGGGGTTAACAATATTTTGGCTACCTTCTGATATAGGAGCTTACACATAGAGATAAGGTCATTTATGAAGGAAAATGCACTAAGATAAATCTGATCAGATTCAATGGTGTCTTAATCTAAAGTTGTAAGTAAAACTACATAGATAATGTAAGCACTCATCAATCCACAAACATATATATGTCATGAACTCAATTAGGCACAAACATTGGTGGTACCTGTAGTTTTCTTGTAGAAATTTACAATAGAATGTAGATCTTTTGGATCATGATATCTCACTCTAGTTGTCTGATTCACAATCAGTAGCGACGGTACGCTGTGAATCCCATGTATTGAGAAGACGCTGCACACAACAGACAAGTGAAACTCAGGCAAAGACTTGAACACACACGCACACAATAAAAAAAGAAACAGTTTAACCCTCCCTAACTGAATATGGTCACTATAAGCTTAGCAAGGTAAGCTAGTACATAGAAGAAGCTAAGAAACAGGAGAAGTCATAATAACTATCAAGAACCCTACCCTAAGATTAAGAGAACTATCCATACTAAATATTTGACCTAGTAACATCTTCAAGTAGTTAGGTCATTTAATCAAACTACTGTTGAAGCAGATGCAGCAATGACCTCAACCTCTAGGTGGTGAAAAGAAATTTGGTAAATGGAATTCCATAAGTTTACAAGCTTGCATTCTGCAGTGCCAACAACAGACGGCTGCAAATAGACATCTACTACTTTTGTGGTAAGCAGGTGCGATGGATGAGTGGAATGCCCATATCTCTGGTTTATAGGAGACTACACAGTCTAGGTTCACCAATGTTTGAAATGAATAAGCATTTCTAAACTTAAATAGGTGACAATACAGGAAGAGAATACACTTACCTGGGCAAGACTGAGGCCTGGTCGACCATTATATGTTTGATCTGTGGATACATGGAACTGAGAGTAGAAAACTTTGACCGAAAGTTGCTTGAGAAAGGACACCAGGAAGCATAGAAAAGAACCGCAGTATATTCATTGTCTTGAATGGAGCTCATAGCATTTTCAAGGGATTCTTCATTCACCTTCAATTACATATTTATGCATCAATAAATGATTAAAGATAAACCATAAAGGGATGGATACCTCTACAAATCAGCATGGCAGAAAGATAAAGACAATTTCAACTTAAATATTTCAAAAGATATAAACAGAGAGCTACATCACTCATGTATATAAATCCCATTGAACTAGTAACATTATTATAATTGAACACTACCACACCACAGATAGGTGTAATTGAATTCCTAAGGTTGATACTTGGCACTTGCACATGGTACTTAACACTGTTTACTCAATTTAATCAGAGTTCATTGATTCGGCTGTGTGTTTGTGGGTGTGCAATTGACATTTCAGTACAAACGCTGCTCCCTAGTTTTAACTGGATGCCTAAGACATTAGCTTTATGTAGAAAGAGACCTTCCTCAGTTATTATATATCATTGTTGAGTAATGTTGTATCATCAAACTAGAAGGATATACAACAGACAACATAAACAGCAACAGAAAAGTAAATGGTCTGCTAATACGCAACCAATCAACCAAAATAGGACTTGAAGTAACATAGGTTTCTGAGGGGAAACACTAGATGTACCTAATTTCAATGAAAAAGAGTTTCAAAAGAACCAAAACAGAAGAAATAACAGGAGTAACATTCTCATATAGACTCTCCCCAGTTACCTAATGCTGAAATTTACTCATTTTGCTTTAACAAACAAGTCAAGAATCAAGATAGGCTTTCAAGAAAACCAAAAAAATTGTTCAAATCAATAGCTCTATACAACTCTATCCCACGTCATTTTACTCTTTTTGCGCCAAAATATACAGCTCAAGTAATAAGCTGAAATATGAGCTCACAATAACAAAGAAGAAAACACACAGAGACAAAAAAAGGCGTGCAATGAGATGAGAACACCGACAACGTCCAAAAACCCTCTAATAACCGACATACCGCATACAAAATCGAATAATCCAGACATATAAATATTCCTAAAACAAAAATTACGACATCTTTCTAAAACAACAGACGCAAAAGCAACAGCCTTGAAACCCTTAGACGCACATATGTGCAATAATAACAAAAACGAAAAAGATAAAAGAGGAGAAAAAATTAAAAGAAAAAAATAATTATAAATTACCTGAATTGGGGGCGAGGAGCAATGGATCGATAAGGGGCACTGAGAATTCAGATCGTGAAGAAATTCCATGGAATCACATTTACAAGTCGATGATGAAGACACCAATTGAAACGACGTAGCTGATGCCGCTAATACACACATGAATATACATACACATTTCCCCAACGGAAACTCCATGAACAAAATCAACAATATTACAGATTTCTTCTAATTATTAGCAAGAAAAAATCGGATTTTTTTCTAACGGGAAGAAAAAGAAGATAAGGAAAACAAAAATTGTAAAGCTAACGATTACAAAGGGGACTGCAAATTTGAGGATTGACAAATTTTTTCCTATTTTTTACTTTTTCCTCTTCTAATCTTAGGGCTCTCTCTCTCTCTCTCTCTCTCTCTCTCTCTCTTCCTCTCAGCTGCTTCCTTCCACCTACGCTATTTCATAATGATTTCTTATTTATATATAATATATATTATATATATATATATACGTGTATGTCTGTGTATACAATGTACGCATATATATGACTAGTAAATTAGTAATTTCTCAGTCCACGAAAAATTATCATATTTTTCAATTTTGCTCGGTTCACTATAAATACTTTATTTATAACTAGTATGCTTTCTATGCAAATGCACAGAGTAGATCTATATATATTTTTTATACAAAAAATATATTATATATTAATGAAAATAGTGTTATAATTTGTGAAACTTGTAATTATTGAATATAGTTGTCTTACAATCTATTTAATATATAGAGTAATAATTGTATTAAAATAAATAATTCAATATATTATATTTTCAAATTTTAAATTTGATTGCATATCTTGATAAGATTAAATAAATCATTCGAGGGGTATTCTTTATTTTTTAGTACGCCTCCTATAGTCCTATGTGATGTATGGGGATATTTTTATTTTTTAGAATTTAAATTGTATAAAAAACCAATAATTTATGGGCCGATTAATGGATAACAAATATATTAATTTTATGTTAATTAAATTAATAAGATATTATGTTAGTTGAAGTATATTGAACTATCATATATTTTAATTTGAAATGTCTTAAAACTATTTCCATAACATCTAATTAAATGAAAATAGGAGAGACATTCGTATTCCTTATATTGTTAAACTAAAGTAAAATTAAAAAAATATTATAATGTCAATAAAAGAAGAAGAAGTGAAATTATATTGGTTTCAAAGTTAATTGAATACAATTATTATAATACGATAAAAATTGCAATGACCAAATTATTTTAAATAACGAACAAACACATTATAAATTTTATTTGGGCAGATTCATATATAGACATTGTGATAAGTTCAAAAGTTTTATAACCACACCAATTAAAGTATACTTTATCCATTCTACCAAGTTAATCCATTATTTTTTTAGAATATCATATATTATAGTCCACTTTCTCTATTTGAATTATCCTAAAAATAATTTTATTTAATGTTTGTACAGATAATATATAAAATAATAAATAAGGGCAAGGTTAAATAATTGTATATAAATTATATTGTCCAAAAAACATTAAATATTTTTCTAATATATTTGAAAATTGAAAATGGATTGTGTTTATGAAATAGAGGGAATATATTTTCTAATCACTTTTCACTTTTCCTACAAATGGCTGACACGCTAACCATGTCAATTTTTATTTTTATTTTTAATAAAAGAGGATCAATAATGATTCTTCATTTATTCTCGTGGTGACTCGAACTTCCGATCTATTAGTTAGAAGAGAAGCGTCTTAGCAACTAAGATACGCTGTTACCCATATCAAGTTTAACCGTAGAAAAGTTCAAATTTTGCTGTAAATGAAAATTTTACAATTGATCAAAATGGTGAAGGCAAGAAATATCAATCATTGATCAACTATGGATCGACAGTGAATATGGCAGATTAATAATCATGTTGTAAAATAATATTTATTACAACCGTAAAATCTAAAATTAACCCTAATCAATGGTGCAATGAAGATCAATCGTGGAGCTCTCGTTAATATGGTTATGATTGTGTGTTAATGTTAAATAATGATAATCCAACATATCATTTATTGTGCACATGCGATAAACTATTATTGTTTTATAATTATTTCGTTAAAATAAGTTCAAATTTACCTTATATATGTCGATATATGAATATATATTCATTGATTTAGAAAGTATTGTAGAGGTTAACATAATTAATGATAATACAAATATTTTCTATATTATATAATTCACACTATATAGAATTAATTATAGTTTATGGTCTGATTTTTATTTGGAAGCAGTTGTAAAAATGGTCTGATTTTTGAAGAACTGCAAATATGATCTGACCTTTGTAAAATAGTTGCGAATATGACCTATATTTTGAAATTAAGAATTATTTTTCAATATATTTATTTTTTCCATTAAATTTTCAATATGGATACCATGTATAGACTAGTAACAATATTACTGTGCAAAAATATAATTATATAAGATAAAAATATTAATATGTAATTAGATGTTGAGTTTTTGTATCTTTAAATTCAATGAAATAAAATAAAAGCTTACTCATATGTTATATATAACATAACTGTCATTATAACTTTCAATATTATTATTTGGATGCATGTATCAATAATTCTATATTTTAGTAATAATTTTACTTTTCAATATAATTTGATTATTTTTATTAAATAAATTTTATTAAATTTATAATTTTGTTCATTTATTTATTTTTTGAGTAATTACTTTTTTAAAAATTGTAAAATTGATATATTGAAGTTGTTAGTTATGGAAACGATTAATAGGAAATAGAATCATAAGAATCAAAATTATTTAATACTATCTAATGAAGTTATTTTGTGATGTATGAGAATACTTCATAACAAAAACAATAAATTGCGACGCATGAAAATAATTGAGGCCAAAGGTTTTAGATTCGAATTTACCTTGATGCGGTCTTTAAATTTATATATATATATATATATATATATATATATATATATCAATGATCATAATTATAAGCTTAATAAAATTTATTTAAGACAATCAAATTATGTAAAAAATAATATCACAATAAAAGTATAAAATTATAAATATATACATCTAAATAAGAATGTTTGAAAGCTATAATAAAAATAGTTATTTTACATAACATACATGAATAGGATTTTGTTTTATTTTATCATAATTAAATATGCAAGATTCATCATTTAATTTCATATTATTATTTTGTATCTTATATAATTATATTTTTGTATAGTAATATCATTATTAGTCTATACATGAAAAAAACTAATGAAAACATAAAAAATATATTGAAAGATAATTCTTAATTTCGAAACAGACCACATTTGCAACTACTTTAAAAATGTCAAGTTATATTGGTAATTTTTTAAAAGTCAAGCCATATTTGAAACTACTTTAAAAAAATTGTTTATTCCTCAGATATGAACTTCAAGAAATAAAATAGAAATATCGATATATATCTTTCACTCTAGAATATTATAATAAAATAATATCCCCTTAAAAAGTCTATGTTAAATTAATTGGTGTGAGAAAATTGAAGTTGGAACTTGGAAATACTATTACCCCCTATTTATAGTTACAAACAATATGTAACTGACAACATAATCTAAATACAAATTAATTATTTATTTCTAAATTTCATTTTTATATTTGAATAAAGATAAATTTACATAAATTGTATATATATTAATGCCCTTAAATATTGAATCAAACCAGACCAATTTTATATAAATTTGATTATACAATTAATTATATCATTTCATGATTAATTTGACCCCAATTGTATTTTTGGATAATATATATGTGTGGGAAAATTATTTGACTTTTACCATTTATACACTACTACTTTAAGAAAT
>JAYDZE010489779.1:0-15786 GCA_034509125.1 Monilaria moniliformis
ATGAATTATTGAATAAAATCGTGGGATTTGTTTAGATTGGTCAATCCCATGATTTTAGGGTCTTTCCTTAAATCGTGTGATTTTATTTACAATTATACCCCTTTGCTGATAGTTTCGTAACTATATACACGTGCAGTAAATCTGAGTTGTTAATTTCTTAATATAGTGGTTCATATATAATCTTAGTTAAGTATCTAAGGGTAAGTTTCTTAATTGTCTCGTTAGGTGCTACCTGTCTGTATTCTTTTTTTTTTTAATCATATAAGTGTTGTAGTACCTTATTTAAAATCGAATAATAATATCTAAGCACGTCTATTTTTGTAGATAATGTATCGTCAGTTTCTCCTGATTTGGTTATCATTTTGACATAATTGATATCTTCAGCTATCCGCAATATATGCTTATTCCAAGTAATTGGACGTGGAAAAAAAAAACACAAATGGATATAAAATTTCAGCTGGCTGTTTTACTGAAGAAGCAAATCTAACAAAACAATAAAATTGGAGAACTTACATAATATTAACAATAACACAGTTTTAATATGTATATCATAATTTGCCCTATAATATTTCGTCAACCCCAACATCCTATAATCCAATATAAGATATTCATGTTCATCAAACATTATACAAAATTTCCATTAAATCTGCAGCATTCTCATCAATAAATAATGGACAAAATCTCATAACTACACTGTACAAACATGAAAAAATAACAAGAGCCTGAGAAAAAATTATGGTGATGCATCAGTGACTATGCTATCCTGTCTAGCAGAAATGACTCTATCAAGAGTTTCATCCGCGACTTTGATGCCGCTTGTCTCGAGGTCTGCAACAATGGCAATGGATGCATCGAGTTCCCCAAGATCTAGACACAGGCTGATGACTTCATCGTACAACGGGCTGCACAGAAACATACAGCTCACAGATAAGAATCGATAACAAGCCTTTGCACGAGAGTTTGTTAGTGGCTAGAAGAAGCAGTCAAGAGAGTCCCAAGAAATTTGAGCCTGCATAAAAATCTACCAGCAACAAAGAGTTTCATATTTTTTCATGCAACAAGCGATGTCTAGAACTCTCAGGTTTCATTATTTTTTTGCAGTTTAATTTCTGGCATTTCTGCAGATGATCTTTACACCTGCATCTATATGTCATTGCTTAAGAAATAGCTAAGCTTGGTCTCTTTAATAGAAAATGGGTAAGACAGTAAAATTTGGGTTCTGGAACTATGTTTAGTTTTATTTTATTTTTCTTTACTTCTTTTTCTTACATTCCATCCATGGCCAAGTATCAACTTCTATCAACGAGTTCAATGAAAATTTTTGTTCAACCGGGAAACATAAAGACTCACCCGCCAAATACATAACCCAGGCGGTGAGTTGTCTGCAAAATCTGTAAGAAGGCTGAAGGCATAGGAGCTCGTATAGCAGCTCGAAGTACCATAGCACAGTCCCCAAGGGTTGGAGTTCCTCCCAGTTCAATTACCTAATAAAAAGATCATTTTTAGCAACATGTGATAGATATACACAAATATAAAAGCACAAACTCCAGAAGTATTAGCATAAAATATACATCATAATGGTTTGAGAGAGATCCAGCAATAATTACCAAATTCATTATTTTAACAGCCAATTCAACCTCCCACTCCTGCGACCATCTTCTAGGGGCTTTGTTCTTAAAATCCTTCTCCCACGTCCAACCCCATACATCAGCTAATGTGTACATATCTGATACATCAAACACCTTCCTGTACCTCAATTCCTTAAATGCTTCGTGAATATCTTCAGGAAACCAGTCATCATCATCGTCATCCTGATTCAATTGTACCAAAGAAAAATATATAATAAGATCAGGATTAGCACTCCTGTTGCTCATAAGCCCGAAGAAAAAGGATCAAGTGACGATTCAGTGATGTCACTCACAGAGCTTACTAGTACCAATTTCATCAACAAGGACATATTTTGTCACATAAAAACATACACATATTGTGGCATTGTGCAAACATTTAATATGCTAAAGTTTTTTGGAAGTGTCACTGAATCTTTTGTGAATGAAAGCCAGTTTCAAGCGAAGAGTCTGGAAAAGTATCTCAGTAATTCAACACTTTTTAGTATGAGATAGGAGCAAGATTAAGATAGTTCCGGATAAAGAGTTTGGGCATGTGATCCCGCACTAGAAGTTCCGTTTTCTATAAGGTTATATCAATTTCCAATAGTATGTTAAATTGTCATACATGAGAAACAAACCAAGAGTTATACACAAAGGCATTTGGTGAGCAGCTTGGTAGTAGTTTATATGCAACAGGTTTGCAGATTTACCTCCATAGATGCCCTAGGGGATCTTTTCTTTAGCTTTCTTGATGAGCTGGTACTCTGGTCGGAGTCTTTCAACAATTGCACTCCAATCATTTGAAGAGGTTTGGCAGCTTCAGCTTCCTTATCTTTTACCCGGTCACTGACTTGGATTTCAGTTTGTTCCACCTCCACCTCCTCCTCTTCCTCTTCCTCATCGGCCTCATCATCTTCAGCATCTTTGGCTACCTCATCACCACCATCAGAATCAGCATCATCTAAGATATCAATAACTCCATCATCAGCATCATCTTCTTCTTCTTCGTCTTCTTTTTCTAATGGCTTGCTATGATTTTCATTCAGGCCCTCTCCAAGGAAACGCCTTCTCCAGAACTCTGTATTGCCTTCTTCCAACTTAATCCGTGAAATTAACTCATCCAACTCTTCATCCACCTATAAGTTAGCATATTTTTTTTAAGCCAATAATCATTCGTATCTTTAGGACCGAAGAGAATTGGTTTTAGAAACTAGGAGACACTGGGATGAATATATAATAGCTGAAGGATTTGAAAAAAATTAGGAATAACTGAATAAAATACAATGTAGTGACAAAATTAATCATAAGGTTTACCTCTTCTTCTTCCTCTTCCACAGGAGGAACCCAAAGGGGTCGACCTCTAGAACGGTTTATTCTCCTTGCTTTTTGTACACGCTGATAGAGTACATTTCTAGTGCCATCAGTTGGCAAACCTTGAGCTTCCAGCTCTTCCTTCAGCTCTGATACTATCATTTTACTAGCAGCTTTTGGTTTCAACGTATTTTGTTCTGGACCTTTTATAATTTTCTTTAATCTCTCCTCAACTCTAATATAGTCAGACTCGGTGATATTCCCCAACACCATTGGCCCTTCATTTCTTAAGGTTCTTAAAAGTTTTCTATGATGTATTTTCCATTCCTCAAGACATCGCTGTTTGAAAGAGGTTTCCATAGGATTGGAATATGCAAAACCTTCAGCATCAGGATCTAAAGGAGTTTTTCCTCTACGTGGGACCCATCGTTTGCGTTCCCCCGTGAGCCCACCTTCTGCAACATACCTGTTATCCAGCTATGTCAATCAAACTTCTTACAGTAAGTAAAACTGAATGGCAATTCATTCAATTTTACTTCTTCAAACAATATTCACTCTTAGATGTATACCAAGAAACAAAGCAAAGATTCCAGAGTAACTAAGTGAAAGATTCAGAAATGTACAAAAGAAATGCTCAAAAAAATACAATACATCAGATCTCACCTAACCAAACAAGGTATGATAAATAAAGAGAGGGCTAAAGAGAAATCAATTCAACAGCTAGTGGAATAATTAAAATAAAGGCACAAAAAGGATTTGGAATCATACAAAATAGCCCTCTTGATATGGAAATATAATTTGACAGAATTAAACCTGGCAATATAGTCAATTTCATGCCCAAGTTCAGCTTCTTCTTGCAAAGGTTCAATCCATGAGCTAACTAGAGTCCGATATTTCCTGCTCAAGATCATCGCTCGAGGTGGGATTTGTTGTTTATCCCTCGCCATGGTTTCCAGAGCATCTAGTAACTCAACAACTCTTCCTGATTTCAATTATGATAAGCAGTAAGAAAAATATGACCTCTCAAGATAGAGATTGAAGCCGCTAGCAACATATGTATGATGAAATATCTTTCTCAATTTTTTTGCAGATCAATGTTGATGCATCGAATGAGAATAATGACTTATTCTCGTTTTAACTGACTTGACATTCAATCAAAATTTTGTTGTTTTCTCAGACATGGAGTTACTCCACCAGAGAGAAATATTTACTGCCTCGCGTGATATGAATAATTAATATATGAGAATATCCACCACATTTCCTGCCTTAAAACTAAAGGAAGCAATTTTAATATATAACAAAGTTCATTGCTGTGCATGTTAGCATAATGATGATTACATGATTTCACTCAAACAGGTAATTGTGCTTATAGATTTGAGACCACATCTCTTTACTTATGATACACTACTATAGTACTATATCATATATGTAATTTGTAAATATCTTTACCAAAAATTTCCATGATACATATGCATCTTTTAGCTCTCTCAGCATTAACATTTGAGGATTGAAACCATCTCAATTTAGGATAATCTTTTTATGACATGGGCACGAAGGCAAGCTATTTCACAGTGCAACTGGGAAGAAAGAAACAAATGAGAAAGTTGAGAGAGTGTCAGAGTACATGCCTTCTCTACACAATGCTCGAACATACAATGAAAGTGGATCACCATATTGTCCCTCATAATGTAACAAAGTGGTCCCACCTTCAAACCTTTTGAGAGCACGAAAATGTCGAATGGCTTCCCTTGTGACACAATATTTTGTAAAGCATTCCACCAACAACCTACACAAGAAGAATAGAAGTCAATTACTCAGTATCAGAGGATGCAAATTGATTACACAAACTGATATTCAAAACGGCAGATTCACTATATCCACTGCTTCACATGGACAAACACTTTGTGCATATACGACGATATAAAGAATTTTGAGTTTCAGCATAGAACACATACCAAAGTAAATTTCACTAATTGCTCCACATGAATATCTTGCGGTCTGGTTCATAAAATTATATTTAAAGTTATCTCAAAAGTTTAGAATGAAAATATATCAGCCTGGCAGCTTAATATCTATTCTAATGGTAATGGGTACAACAAGTTTATGTAGCAAACAGAAGCAACCTCCTCATATTTTTAAGACTCCATCCACATAAACTTAAACTGAGTATGGATTTCAAATATATAGATTACCAAAACCTTGTCTTAGTAATGGATCTGGAATTGTACACTTATTATTTGTAGGGAAAGCACTATTTATTATTTGCTAGGTGAAGATGGAAACACATGAAAATCAATGCCTAATACAAAATAGAACTTGTGAAAATCTGCCAAGGGGAAGGTGAGAAATATGAAAATAAACACCTAATAAAAAATAGAAGATAAATCATTCCAAGGTCACATTTCTCAATGAAGTCTAAAGAACAAAAGTTCTTACGCGTAGGTTCTCACATTTGGCTGCAAACGCTTGTAGTCTTCAACCATCATTCCAAGTAACTCAGCAACATCTTGAACCCTAGATTGCCATATTGAAATCTGAACACATTATAGAAGTTGAAAAGCAAACAGGAAAGAAATGAAAGTGAATATAAATATTTTCAGAAAATATAAACTTTAATGTAAATATTCGTTAAGGATACCAACTGCTTTTTTAAAAGAGGAGGCTATCAAAAAGTTATGAGCATCATTACAATGACAGCATAGAGAACAGTAACTTGCTGTGCATCCAACATCACATACCTGTCATATGACTCAGCTCTTGTATATGCTTGGATCACCCAATTATATGTCTCCGTATCAGGTTTCATGTAAGCTAAACCAACCAAAAGCAGTCATAAGGGAACTTCTAAAAAGATGAAAAATTATAAGCAGGAATTATGATATATGAGCAATGGTCAACAGTCAACTTCAATTACAAGATAATAAGTTACATTAAGGTAAAAAAAATAGAAACAAAAACAAACCTTCTCCATATTCCATGTTTTCAAAGGTAGCAAAAGAAATTTCAGGAATTCCACAAGTAGCCTGGCAAAGTTGTAATAGTAACTTCTTAGTGTCTCAATTCAAGTATTTAAACAAAAATAGAGAGAAGGAAAGAAATAATGAGGGAAAAAGTTTATTCTCAGATCATCTATGCGCAAACAGAAACAAACACAAATGTACAAACCTATACTATATATTTTAAACAGATTTAGCATATTGGATACCGAACTTGCAGCAAATACAAAACTTTAAGAAATTCAGTTCTTTGTATGACACATACTAACTCAGCGTTCTTAAGTTTGACCAAACTAGGAGATGATGAAACACACAGCCAATAGACAAGTCCAGACGATTTTTTTATTATGAATTACTTTTTTGAGTACGACCACCCATAATCTCGCGATCTCATTCAAGAAATCTGATGCACATAATTGGAAAGATCATTAATTGTTCTGCCGAGAAACATCTAAATTTACCACAAAACCAAACCAAAGGCTAAAACCATAAGATCATCTCAATCAAGAGATCTCATGTGCAAAACCAGTAAGATCATTAAATAGTTCTGCAGAGCAACATCTAAACCTGCCACAAAACCAAAAACTAGAACAGACTTTGTAGTCAATAAATAGTTTCTTTTTCATATGCTGAAAGCACGTTAGTATTTCTTTCATAATTAATACTTGAACTACCACAAACACAACAATATTATCTAAAAGACACTTCAAACAAATCCGAAGGACACTGGTACCTGCACACTCAAAAGACAATTGAAATGAAAGGTAGTCGCCATTCTACCAGCTGCTTCCATTTCATAGGCTATGGTCAATGCATTTGAGTGATCTCCTACCTTACAATCCTCTTCTATAAGAAGATCGTAAAGTTTATCTGTAGCTCTAAGGCCACCCTCAGCACCCTTTAGGAAAACTCTATTGGCATCTTCTAGATGCTTGCCTTTCACAAGTTCCTCTGATGGAAAGAATAGGATCAATTAAAGGTGGAACTTATAGAAACAAAACTGAATCGCATGATAACAGTGACCAATCCACACACTACGTACACACATACCAACAAGAAGCAGCCAAGCTTGCCGAATGTCATAATTAAGTTTTTCCATTGCTGCAAGAATTTCTAATCCTCTAGTAGCATGACCTTTTGAGCCAAACAAACGAACTAGAGCAAGAAATGTTTCATGTAGAGGCCGAAGACCCTCACTCAGTTGCCTTCGTAGTGCATGCATCTGCAATACATGAGTTCTAATATAAGTACACCCCCTGCTAGTCAAGAATGAAAATATTTAAATTCCACTTTGACATGATGATAACAGTATGCTCAATTGTCTTTCATATAAAGGAACTGGTAATGGATCGTACTAAGGAATGCAAATAACTTTGTTATATTTTGAACCCTTAGACATTCCGATTATAAGTAGAAACATTATACAGACAGATGTCAAAGCCAGCATGTTCTGCAAGGAGGCTGACCTTTACAGAATGGCTAATATTGTAAAGCTTAGATAAAAAAATTCTCTAGAGATGCCATTGGAGACTCGAATTGTTAAAAAGTTCTCTAATGAAACTCATACAGTAAATTTCTCTAGAGCTGCCATTAGGGACTTGAATTATTAAAAAGTTCTCTAATAAAACTCATACAGTTGTGCAAAGCAGAACCCTATTTTTTAGATGAACTTGGGTCCAATGCTCAATATACAATCATTATATGTCAACCTTTCCAATTGTCAGGTAATCAGCGAATTCTTTCTATTAAGTCCATGTGCTTTCCCCAATCTCCAGGTTACATATAGCTCCCCAAATGTTCTACGAAATTTCACATTATATGGTACATTGTCCAAACCAGCTTGAATTCAAGCTCTAGCTTATTGAGGTTATGACTTAACTAGCTAAACTAGCTCAAGCAGGAGCCTACAAATATATTATTATCCTAGAAGCTTGACATTTCCAAATCCAACTCATTCTCAAGCCCAGATAGTTACTCATACGCCTTATTATCAGGTAATATTACTGATCACAAAGTACAATCACGTTAACACAATGCACCATTACAAACAGTAACCACCAGAGCTCTATCACATATCAGCAAACAGCTAAGCACCAAAGCGCATTCACTCAAAACTTCAAAAAAATAATCATACAGAGCCCTCCTCGTCGCGATTGAGCACGTGAGACACAACGAGACCGTGAAACGACCTCGGTCCAGGCGTCAGCCCCGCAGCAATCATATCGTAAATCACATCAGAAACTCCGGCAGCGCTGCCGCTTCTAGCGCGCTCCATCAGCTCCTCCATGAAAACGAGCCTCAGAAGCTTCTCTGCGCTCGACGGCGTGAAATTTCCGCCCTCGCTACCTGGATAGCCATTGTCGTCAGAAGATTTTAGGTCGTTCTTCTGCTTTTTCCGGCGCGGTTTTCTCTGAGAAGTCGATATCGAGGCGGAAGGCCCCGCCGCCGCGGAGACGGCGTTCCGAGGAGCGGCAGTGGAGGTTAGTGAGAGAGAGAAAGGCGTCTGCGTTAGGAGCGAGAACGCCATTTTTGTTTGGGGGGAGAAGGTGTGGATAAGATCGGTGGTTTTTACAGTTCAGTATTCATAGATGAGGGGTTTAAGGAAATGGGTCGGGTTTGGATCTTTTGAATAAAATGTATATCGGGTTCCGGAGTTAGATGGGCCTAAGTACTGTTGGGCCGAATTTCTGATGGGCTCTTTTAAAATAAAAATAGATTTACAATCATAATTACTAAATGTATAGTTAAATATTTTTATAATTTTTTGAGGCAATATTTTATAATTTTGGTATAAATTTTAAATACAATATGAATTCCTAAATCTTTTAAATGTAACTTAATTTGTGTTTTTCCCTTTCGAATTTATCGACTCAATAAAAAATTACTTATGCATAAAGATAGGGTGTGTAATTGGAAGTTGTTACCACGTAATATATTCAACATGTTAGAAAATATAACTACAATTTTATTAACTAGCTTGAATCATCGATTTAGCTAGTAATCGACAAATTCAAACATAATTATGAAGCTCAATAGAATTTCTATTATATTTTTTCCTTAATCAAATATATAATTTATACCTTAGTAGTGATTTTATACATTAAGAAATATCATATTACTCAAAAAAACATTAACTCAAGCCCCATTTTCTGAAAATTCATATTGAAAATTATTCCGAAAAGTCACCCATTGATATAACCAAGAAGCCCATAATATCCTTACAAAGGGAAAAAAAAACATAACAAAAAAAAAAAAACAAGAAGAAGAAGAAAAGAAAAATAAAAAGAAAAGCACACAAACAACAGTAGAGTACACTTGACGTTGGCCCATGATGATCAAGGATAGGTTTGGAAACGAAAATGAAAAATAAATTGGACGCTACTATTTTTAAAGGCATGGAATTTAAGATTTTTTTGAAATTTCCATGCCTTGTTCAAATAGCCTCTCATTAGGCCCGTGAATCCATAGCCAAGATTGTGCTAAGGTTCATTGGGTGCATGTAGGTGTTGGATCCGGTCAAGATTTGCTGAACTATTAATCGATTGGCCCGTTCTGATGGATGAAATGGATCCCAGAACACGTATAAATCTCGGTTCGGGCAGAGATTTGAGAGCGGCGTGCAGAGGCCCAACCCGTTGTATGGGCCCTGTCCACAACATGCTATCTTTGAGGTTACAAATCCTGTCCCACATTAAAATGTACATTGTTAGCTTTGAGATAATTCATTACCTATGTTTTATGATAGTAATAGTAAACAAACCTTACATACGGTACATTTATATTTGTACACAAGAGATTGTGTAATTGAAGACTAGTTTGAGTGAGTAAGGCTCCTATAAGTAGAATGTTGTGAATATGTGATTTGACTGTGTTTAAATTTATTAGTGGTCGTATTTATGTATTGATGAGATTTTTATACTAACCCTAGATAATAAACGTCATTCAAACTGATTGCGACTGATCCATACTAGTTTTTACCGGCATATAACATCAAACAAATAATGGCGCCTACTAACAATTAATAATTCAATCAAAATCAATTTGCCTCGTACTCAAATTAAAATGGGATATTAAATACTCATGAACTTCTAGCTAGGTTTGGCATCCCACTAATTGGGGATTTAGACTTTGATGCGGACGTCCGCACCCTACAGAAACTATGATTCATGTTTAATATAATACATTTTTTTATTTATTTTTCATTATAATTTTAAGTTAACTTAATTAAATTATTCAGTTATAAAATTAACAAGTATTAGAGCTTCATTGTGCAGACATCCGCACGGGAGTGCAAGTCTTAATTGGGTGAATGATACGATGTTAGATTTGCGGACGTCAATTTTATTCATATATGATAAAAATATAATAATATATTGTTATTATTATTATTATATGCATGCGAATTAATTTTAATAAATATAAACATACCAAATTGTTGAGGGTTGGAGATGAAATCGAGATGCATTTGATTGGTGTTAGCTGCAATGAACACATTCCCACCAACTTCTTGGTTAAGTTGATCAAGCATTTGGACCAATTGAGGGTTAAAAAGTGCTGCAGCCCTCATCAAGTCACCTGCACATTCCCCATTTCTACTGTGCTGGGCCAGTTCTGCAGGGACACATCCTAACGGTCCGGTCCCCGTCACCAAAACCCGTCGAGGCCCAAGTTCGTATAATCTCTGTATTATAATACAAACGAATTGTATAAATTTTTTGACTTTCTCAGCATTAATAAGACTCAAAACTTCAAATTCTAACAAGTGTTGGCTAGGTATGTTAATGAAATTAATTAAAATTCACGATATTTCTATCGTGAAATCGTTGTAACTCGACCCACTAGACTTTACCTGCAAGACTTTTTTGTACTCGGAAATGACAAATGGCACATAGTCTTCGAGAGAATACTGCTGAGACCTGATAGAGTAAGGCACCAAATAATAGTTGTTCACAAAATCATTTCCACCTAAAGTAATCAAGACTAGTGATTCCTTCACAACTCTCTGAGTCTCTTGTTGCCCAATAACTTGACCTAATCTCTGCTGGTACTGTTTGAAGAAGTTCAATTGTTGGAATATTCTAATAATGTTCACCTGCACATGACAAAAAGGTTTTATTTTATTTGATAAATTAATGAAGTAAAGGTATAGTCCCATAAAAGTTATTAATTTATGTCATATATATATGTGTGTGTGTGTGTGTTTGAATAGTAACTTCCATATAGTACATTTCAATGAGATCTTATTTAGCAATATACTTGTAAAGTTATAATTTAATTCGGTGAAAAGTTCGAGCATTTGAGAAGACTTTAATTTTTTATTAATACTTAATTTGAAGTTGTGTATGCTTACAAGTTTTGATATACCTATGATATTTGTATTTTTTAAAAATTTAAAATAATTATACATATATATATAGATATATATCTTTTCATATACAATAGTAATTCTTTTATATATAAAGTTCTTCAAACTATAATAAAATTTGTCTATTTCATATATTTATATAACCTCTACATGTTTACTAGTTTACAAAAAAGAGGTCAACTTGCTGCAATGTCCTTTTGTCCCCTTTTTTAGGTGAAACTGAAAGAGAAAGGTAGTACCAGAAATTGGGTGCATACTTTCATGGATTGATAGTTATACATTAAATCCCCAAATTAAGTGTTGGTGTGACAGTAAAAGAAAATGACAAAAGGAAATATAAATTTAATTGGGGATTTGGTTAGGAATTAATTAAAGCAGAGAAAACTTACAAACTGGATTCCTGTGTCATTTAGTACTCCAACTCCTGCAGAAGCAAAGTTGGCACCAACCAGCAATTTCTGCCCAGTAAGTTCTGGGCTCAGGTATGGCAATGTTGGTTCCCACCCATTCGTTTCACCTGCGAGTTAATGCAGAGTCAAATTTTTATAAATTAGTACTCGATAAATGCAATTTTAATTTGAAATAAAGAACAAAGTAGTACTCGATTGATAGACTTTTACATATATAGTCTTGGTCTAAAAGTTTTAAATTTATTAGAAGATTTATTGGCGTGTGTGCAATTGCTCGACTATCAACAACCAGACATTTCACGAATCATCATGACTATATATATATATATATATATAGATCTCGCATAAAAGGAATCATGCATGCAAGCATATGGCTTCCAAATTAATCAATACACATTTTCATATCAAGATAACTTTCATATTATAATGTATAACATGAAATATATAGTGAGTGAGTGTGATTTACAAATATATTTGCATAGGAATGTGTGGTGTCTTCATAAATACTTGTTACTAATTAAGAGTGTCACGCGAATCGTCCTTTCAATGTTGAGGATTATTTTCTTCATTAAATTCCAAATTTTAACACGTATTTTTCAAAATACTTTAAACGTTGAAACAATAAAGAAGTGCTTGCAGAAGGTGCCACAATGGAAATGTTAACATTGCATATGCATGAATATATGTATAATAATTTTCTCAAAACATTGAATAAAAATTTACTTTCTGCATTGCATGTAACATTGCAAAAACACAACCATATACTTCAATGAAAAATAAAATCTCAAGAAAAATATAAAACTTTACTAATGATATCGGGAATGTTGAGGCCGTTGGAAAAGCGGCCGGTGGGGCGGTGCGACGGGTAGTCGATGCCGTAGGGCGGCGAGTCGGCCCTCGCGGTGGTGGCCAAGTAGTTGTTGTTGCCGTTATCCACCAATGAGTCTCCAAACACAAAGAATGCCTTAGCTTCTGCATTGGAGCTCAAATCCCCCAATACCAAAATAACAAAGAAAACGGCACAAATTCTTGGGTTCTTCATCAACCTAGCCATTTCAATAAAAAAAAGAAGTGATGATGCCTAATTTTTACTATTTTTTGAGTAATTATCTTGGAAATGCAACTCGGTTCTTGGGGTTGAAAATGGTGGAGGGATTGGTGCCTTTTTATATGCATGAATTTTCAACTAATGGCTTGGTGC
Source organism: Monilaria moniliformis (assembly GCA_034509125.1). Taxonomy (NCBI): domain Eukaryota; kingdom Viridiplantae; phylum Streptophyta; class Magnoliopsida; order Caryophyllales; family Aizoaceae; genus Monilaria; species Monilaria moniliformis. Next base: position 12,891 of record JAYDZE010489779.1, read on the forward strand.
AATTAGTGGTTAAAGGACAAGAGTTGAAGTCAAAAAAATAATGATACAAAAAGGGTCTAATGAGTCAGTTATTATGGTATTAAATTTGACAGTTGTTAGAGAGAAAATGTGTGTGAGTTTAATCATTTCTTGTAATGTAGCTTAGGTCAAAGAGATAGCTTGCTTTTAGTGATATCTTTAATAACTATAGATGGGATTTTAGATTTTATTTTTCTTTTTATTGCAATTTAGTTGTTGGAATAAAGGAAGAAAACAAATATTATATGAAATTAAGTCTTATCTCATTTCCATTTGTTTAATAATGTCATTTTTAAGGTTTTCTAAAAAAAATATATATATATGTCATTTTGGGAGAGAGTTATTTTTAATTATGGGACAAAATAATGAAAGGGCTTTGTCTAATTAACAAAAAAGGGCACTAAGCCACTAACTGTATAATATACTATTTCTTAATATGAGAATATTCATTACAATAAATATCTGGCTCAAAAGTCCAAGTCCAACGCTTTACTTGCACTAACATTTAATAATTCTTGTATTAGTATAATCATTAATTAAAAATTGAAAATTATTAATGTCAATATTCGAAGAGAAGAGTATTCTATGGACAAGTTTGCTTAGTTATTCTCATAATAATGTAGTCAAAGATTTATTAAATCTATGACCATTATTGAAAAACATATATTTTCTCCATCATGGTTTATGAAGATTCAATTTAGTACAAATGATGGTCTTAATTATGTTATAAAAGTGATACTTCCGCATATGAAAGTATTACTTAGCAAATAATGATGCATATATATCCATGTTACTTTTATTTAATTTTATTTATTTATTTTGGAGCTAAAATTATAGTCCATGAGGTGATTCCCTATTTGATATTAAGAAAATGTTTATTATACTCAATATGTAATTTGTGTATATACTTTTACGCGCGCACACGTAGATTATTATTCTTTTTAGTTTTTTCCGTTGGGCACGTTAGTATTTCCTCTGACAATGCAACTGTCGCATATTATTTTCTACGTCTCAAAATGAAATTGATGTATAATAACATGATAACACATATGTATATATCAAAATTTCAAATGAGAGTCCTTCTTATTATATAAGAATTATTTACAGTCATTCAACTGCAAATATTTACGGTTAATGCATCATCTTAATGAATGAATGCAGTGCCTAGGTACGAATTCCATAGGATATTTTTTAATGCAGTTAAATTAATAGTGAGTGCAATTAATTTATAAGTTCGGTGCAGTGTTTTCATACCCATAGTCAGTGGCGGATCCAGACAAAAAAATGGGGGGGGTGGTGGGAAATAGGTGGGGGGGTTGGCCGCGCCCTCCCGCCCCCCCTAGATCCGCCGCTGCCCATAGTTAATATTAATGGACAACTTTTTTGGTACATATATATTTCCTTTAAACAAGGAACCTACTTAGGTCACCCACAACTTTATCCCTTCACAAGCTTTCTCGTCAATTATTAATGGGCCCAAACCACTTTTTGTCACAAAAAATAACACCCACACAACCATGTCCATTCTCCATCTTTTCCATGAGAAAAAAGAAGAAAAGTAAATAAAAAACAAAACACACACAATAAACACAAAATACACGCATAGTGTTTCGCTGACTTTCCCTTGGAAAAGAGATGCTCGTCCCTTAGCCGCCTCTGCGGCGCGGTTCGCGACTGTCTCGCCGGTGCGGGACGAGTCAGCGAGGTGGGTTGCGCATGGTATTAAAACTCTTCAACTGCCACCACATGGAATAAAGTATTGCACATGTATTACAACATCTATCAAAGTACTAAGCATTCTACAGAAATAGTGCAACTTCTCAAATCTGAGTCCAATGTGGTCATCGCTTCATTTAAAGCCTACAAGTTAGAAATTTCATCTAACGCTATAACTCCATAAAAGCTACATGAAGCCCATGTTTAGTAGACATTTTATCTCGTATTATAGCATAGTATCTGAATTATTGATATTTTAAAAAAACATCTCAAATTATATATCATCATAATTCCCTTTTGGGACCAATCACAATCAAATATTTGAATTCTCACAAAATGAATAAAATGTCATAAAAGCCAATTTTAGACCATGAAAGATTACATGGCTCATAAGGTATTTTTTCTTCAAAAACTAAATAAGATAGAGCCAGTAAAACGACGTTATTTTGTTATAGTAGCTCATTTTCAATATATTTGTGTGAAAATTCATGTCAGTATTTGCCGAGCTACGTAATTTAATTTTGGGATATTTTAGTTTTGTGATAATTTGGATATTTAATATAATAATTATATACAGTTCACAAATTTCTGATAAAAAATTAATAACTTGAATATTTAATTATAATTATGTATAATTTGGATCAATTCCTTAAAAGATCAATAGTTGGAATATTAAACTCTATATTTTCCTATCTTAAAATAAAGTTTTGAATCCTTGGTGGTGTCTAATCATGAGGGGTTTCGTAAAAAAATAATAATCATGAGATGTGGAGTGTGACATAAGTGAAATTGAAACAAAAAGTAATAAATTGAGAGTGTGGACTAGATGGTTATTTAAGAATGGATTAGTGAATTGATTAGGAGCTAATCTAATTAAATTGCAATTGATCACAAAAATCTTGCACCGGATTTCTTGACGATTTAGGTGAGTTTAAATGTTGGAACTGGAGATTGAAGCAACCATAATTTTGGCCTAATCTATTAGGTCAAAGGATTAGGTTGGCATTTATTGAGAATCCGTTGAACTCAGACCTAATTTACCTGCGCTGCTATAATTCAAGTGAATAATCAATACAAATTCAGTTAAATTTTTGTATTTTCCACTTGCAAACTATAATGGGCTGGATAGTTTCATTGGGCCCAGCATTATATATATATATAT
>JAYDZE010489890.1:0-15785 GCA_034509125.1 Monilaria moniliformis
TATAGTGATTGAATACAAAAGAAAACGTTTTGTTCTCCCATTCCAAACCTCTCGATGATATCCATATCAATTGACAACAACATGATATATCATATGTTGATTTGGCGTGTGTTATAAGTTGATAATTTCTAACTCTTGTGCTGATAGTGTCTTTGCACTATGCAGATGTATATTAATGTACACCAAGTACAACAAGGCTTAGCACATGCTGATTTGGCATGTGCTATATACTGATAATTTATGATTATTGTGCTAATAGTGTCTTTATACTATGTAAATGTATACTAATGTGCACTAAGTATAACAAGACTCATCATATACTGATTTCGCGCGTGCTAATATATCTCGCCCATAAATTCGTACTTACCATAACAGAATGTGGATTAATTTACATAACATAATGTGTGCTGATAATTTCCGACTCTTGTATTGATATTGTCTTTACAGTATGCATATGTATGCTAATGTACGCTAAGTATAACAAAACTTATCATATACTGATTTCGCGTGTGCTAATAAATCTCACTCGTAAATTCCACCATGTACCATAACTGAACGTAGATTAATTGACATAATCACTCTTATTAGTTATAATCTGTCAAAATGGAATGCCACTTAACAGTACTTATAGTCATCAAATTTTCATATCATAAGATTTATATTTGATTTTAAGTCTGCATTAAGATATGGTTCGTATTTAGAAAAAAAATATATATATATATTAATGTTTTTTTAAATACGAACTATATCTTAATCTGATCGACTATTATAAGCAGTAATATGTTTTAGGCACATACTAATATTATATGGCATCATTTATATTGAATAAAATACGATGTCGATGAAATTCATAATATAATGATAATATATTCACATAGAAATTAAGTTGATTCTAGGAGATAATACGTGATCAGTTGTCTGTTCAAATTATAAATCATATAGTATGACATACAAAATTATGTCACAAATTTAACTGTTCAGTTTCTACTTTGGGACGGTACTTTATCATATATTTTTATTTATTCACAAAACCTTATTATGAAATAATTATTTTTAATAAAAATAATTTCAATTCGAATTGGATATAATTTCCCTTAAGAGTTGCAAGTTAAACTAAAAATCCAAGAAACTGAAATTGAAAAACTAAACTAATATGGTGGTACATATGTGAGACAAACAAGAATGGATTAAATGATCCTAAGTGGATAAGCATATATATGACCAAATTAGGAAAGTCCGGCATCCATTAAATCAACTTCAATTCAGTTTTGGGGAAAAAACATTTATTTCATATATAATGATGCTGATTAATGAGGATCAGGTAAAGTAAAAGCTAGATTGCTAATGGACATTAGTGGCTTATCTGCTGTGTCACCTTTAATTAGCTTTGTTAATTAGGCGAGAAGAAACTATTATTAATGGTAAAACACAGTACATACTGGACAATTAAATAACGACAGTCCAACATCTTAGTGGCCACTACTGGATTCTCCCTTGAGTTAATCGCATACGTATTAAGTTTGGTTCAAATAAATTAAACCTATAAATTCCCGATTTGGGCAACACACTGATATTGAGCAGCAGAGAGAGTTGTCCAATGGCGAACTCCATCGACATTGTTGTCGAGCCTCGTAAAACCGACGAAGCAGTAGAAAATAATGGTAGCAAAGGTGGCGAAGCAGCTCCAGCTTCATCAGTCCTAACCAGAGTGAATGCAGGCTACTTCACAATCTGTCTTTCCCTCGGCGCCCAAGCCGTGCTGCTGAATGCGCTCATTGATGATCGAACCACAATGCCGAAATCTCATATTCTCGGCCCTTGGGCCATCCTGATGCTGTGGCTCTCTCTCTGCATCCTCTCCCTAATTTCCTGCCTCTACATTCTGAGGTGTGTGTTCCACCTGTGGCTGGTGAAGGCGGAGTACTCGGACCGCGTGGCCGTCAACTTCCTATTCGTGCCGTGGATCTCGTGGCTTCTTCTGCTGCGAGCAACGCCGCACAGGATTCTCGTGAATTTCCCGCACGAGATGCTGTTATGGATCTTTGTGGCCCCGATCGTGATCCTCGACATCAAGCTCTACGGGCAGTGGTTCACGAGCGAGAAGAGGTCGTTATCCGTCGTGGCCAACCCCACCAGCCATTTGCCAATGATGGGGAACTTCGTTGGCGCGTGGGCTGCGGCTGGGGTGGGGTGGAAGGAGACCGCTCTCTGCTTGTTTGCGATTGGTTTGGTACATTACGTGGTGGTCTTTATCACGCTATATCAGCGTTTGACCGGTTTTCGGGCGGCGCTACGGCCTGTTTCCTTCCTGTTTTTCGGCACGCCGAGCGCGGCGTGCTTAGCGTGGAGTTCTATTTCTGGGAGTTTTGGGGTGGCATGCAAAATGCTCTTCTTCCTCTCGCTCTTCCTTCTCGCATCATTGGTGAGTATCATATCATACATATAAGGATGGATTCTGGTAGGAACCATTTCTAGGAACGTGAGAAACATGCCTTTTCTTTATACAGTATATATAATGATGCTTTTTCATGACAATATACAAAGATCAGTCCAGATAGATTACTAATTCCGATGTATATGTATGATTTGGTAACAGATGTGTCGGCCGGCGTATTTCAAGAAATCGATAAAGAAGTTTAGTGTGGCATGGTGGGCTTACTCGTTTCCTGTGAGCTTTGTGGCAGTGGCGTCGACGCAATACGCAGAGGAAGTACAGGGTGTGGCGGCGGTAGGGCTTATGCTCCTACTTTCTTCACTCTCATTGTTGGTTTTTGTGGCAATGCTCATACTCACAGCTCTAAATTCTGATAGGCTTCTGCGACAAAATGATGCTTCTCTCAGTTTCTCTTGACTTGAATGTAATTAACATGATCATCTACTTAATTATCCGTACCTTTGACTATCTAAATGTCATTAATCAATAAGAAATTGAGTGTAATGTCATCACCACACACTTTCCACCAGTATCCTGACCTGTACAACATAACACACTTTCCTGTTCTCCCTGCAAGAATCACGTCTCTTCGTGTAGAATCACCTCTTCATGCCTCCAAAGTCCAAATACAAAAATCTGGAAATAAATAACCTAAATAAGAAACGATTTATTAATAACTTAGAGATGGGGCACAAAGTTGTGTTAAAAAATATCGTTCCGCCATGGGTGACATCCTAATATATTTTATATGTTACAAGTAATTTCAGTTAATTATCTCAAGCATCAATCATATGAGCCGATATTTATTTAATGGATAAACAAAATAACTAAAACAAGTAAATTTACGACGGACTAGGGCATACCCAGGGGTAGGAGCTAGGTACCCAACAAGCGTAGCAAAGGATTCTCAACCTTGCTATAGAGAATGAGAAGTCATATTTATATCGAAGAGAGGTGTTATTTATATAAAAGGAAAAGTTTTATTTACTATATATATTATTCTATATTTGATACTTTTTCCGTTCACAAGAGTATATAATAATTGTCTTATTTGGTTTCCATAAAGAGTAACATAATTCATTTTTAGGATGCGATTCTACACTCTACTTTATAAATAATTGTCTCATTTGATGTCTACAAAGAGTATACCACAATTCATTTTTAAAACATGGTCCCACTATCTACTATGTATATCAATGTTATAAACATATCTTATTTACAAAAAAATCTCCATTAATAATACATTTCGGGACTCTTGCTTATATCATTTATCCACTAAAAACACAGTCATCAGTCATTTTACTAAAACTCGTGCAGCACTCAATGTTATAAATTTTGGTTGACAGAGGGAGTATGATATTGTAAGAGGGTGATTCTTCATGCATTTAAACATAAAACCTCAACCAACTCCATTAAATGTACACTAGTGACATACCATAAACATAAACTTCCTTAAAAATTCATGAAGAGATCTTAAACTTCTTTGAAAACTCACAAAAAAAAAAGAATCGACAGTGTCTTTTTGAAAAAAGAGAGAGTTTAAATTCAGAAGAGAATATAGTAGGAGGTTGAGTTTGTGTTTCTGTGACTTAAAGAAGGTATACAAAATGAACACTGTGTCACGAATTTTGATTTTTCGAACGGTACTAGCTAATGATCTTGGCACCCGATCGTGTTCTAAAGCCCACGATCATTGCCAACGACCATGGGCCACGATAGTTGCGATGATCGTGGGCCACGATCAAAGCATGCCAGCTGAAGATGAGGCGAGGAATAACTCTAAAGTTGATGAGGATATGAGACGTAAAGTTGTGATTGATAATATGACTTCATAGTTCTTTGCTTATATTCGACAACCGCTACAAATGGATAGAGTTTTCGGGCACCAGAACATGTCATCAGACCAACATGCTATGCATAAGGAGCATGTTGGAGGTGATGATGATGATGCACACTGCACAGGTCCCTCAAGCCGGTCGTCTAAGAAATGTAGTGTTTGTCGGAGCGCGTATCATAACATATAAAGATCTCGGATGCAGGTAGAGTAGTTGTAGTTCGAATATACTTAAATAAAACATTTATGCCATTGGTATTGTGTGAACCACGACGGTTTATCAGACATACTGAACCACGATGGTTCATGATCGTAAGTGGTTGATCGGGGGTGAAAGATCATGAGCGAGCCATCGTGAACCACGATGGGTGAATGATCGCGAGCGAGCTATCATGAACCACGATGGTTCATGATCGTGGGTGAATGATCGTGAGTGTCTGATCATGGGTGAATGATCGTGAGTTAGCCATCGTGAATAATGGTGCTTTGAAAGGAGAAGATTGTGGTTAAAATTAGATTCACTGAAAACACATTCAAACACAAGAAAATTACATCCATGAATATTCATACAAACATAAGAAAATTACATTCAATCTTCTAGAAACAAGAGAATTATATTCAATATACTTGATTTCATTCTGAATCAATTCAGTTTTTGTTAGGGCTTGAGTGATATTTGCAGCAACCATGCTCAAATTGGGATAAAGAGAATACCTCGTGGATACATTGTGGCACGAAAAGATAAAAGATTTATGCTGCATTATTCCACCAAGAGACGCCATTTAAAAATCTTATGGATACGTTAGTGGCGAAAATGCGGCCAACGACAATGGGTACAAAGACAATGGGCCGACGGTTGGTGAAATAAGAGTGGGTGGCGCATTGAGATGCGAGGTGGCGCACATTAGGGTTGAGATGGAATGGAGAAGTGAGAGTATATATATATAGTGGAGCTGTGGCGTGAATTTGAGTTGAGAGGTGGTGTGAGAATGCGCGAATTATGGTTGATAGTTGACCGAATTATGTGGATCACTTATTTGACCACAAGCGAGTTCAACGAGCATGAGCCACGACGGTAACCATTTTCGTGCTAGACATTCATGTGTGCATGATCGTGAGTGAGCCACGATCATGGGTGCATGTTCATGGTTGACTGATCGTGACCCACGACGGTAGCCCACGATTGCCACAATCATTAAGAAATAGGCAATGTTTTCGTTGTATCTCAATTTTTAATTTGTATTTACATTTTATGAATGGAATATGATCAAGTATTTATCAATATATATCATATTTAATAAATTATTTAATAATTATAAGTTATTTGACAAGAAATGTTGTGTATTTTATAAATTAATTAATATTTGCAAGATAGAATACATGTTATCATCATCATTCGGGTGAGAAATGGACTGTGATCTAGTATTTTTTAACATATATCATGTCAAACAAATGATTATCAGATTATACGTTATTTCACTGAAGGTGGCAGTGTTATTAAGATTTCCATGATACGAGGACATGTTATTATCATTTGTGTAAGTTTGGGTCTATCATGGTGCAAATCACTATATGATTATACAAATTAGTTTGTGAATGTTTTATTTGTTGAGTAATGCAACATAAACCATTATAGGATTTATAAAACACGGTCTGAACTATATAGGAGGACTACATAAAAGTCACAAATAATAATTTTTTTCTTAAGACCACAATGGCTAAAGCCTATCGTGAGATATAACCGTGCACCACGACGGTAGCCCACAATAGCAACTACGATGGCCACAACCATCGCGGCGTTAAGACATAGACAATGTTTTTGTTTTATTTTGATTTTTTAATCTGTATTCACATATTATGAATGGAATATGATCAAATATTTATCAATATATATGTTTAACAAATTATTTAATAATACGACCTATTTGACTAGAATTGTTGTGTATATTAAGACCACGATGGTTGAAGCCCATCTTGGATATGTGTACGACCCCACGGGAACCAACCCCAACTCTCGTAGTCCTCAACTAGCACCCATCCTAAATCATCTATGACGACGTTATCCTGATATACGAGGAACAAATAATACACCAGCAGGTTGGCCGTCTTCAAGCAGTTCTCAATGTCACTACCAAGCGCCTGGCCATTGAATGATTTTCTTAAGTCGCTTACATATGTACGACGATTTCTGAAAAATCTACTGTATCGACTTGTCGGGGAGGGAATCACATGTTTTGCGGATGGATCAAAATCTGAATTTGCAAATGGTAGCCCGGTGATCTCAGCATACTCATCGGCTTTGAAATGAAGGGTCCGCCCGACAATTTGAAACCAACTCTCGTCGTCAGGTATAACAGCGTACCCCTCCTCGTTCTTCAGCTGTCGGGCTATCAAATGATGCAATGCATTGGTTGCACTTCTTCTCCTCCTAACGTCTATCAAACCCTTCAAATAACCATCCTTGAATCTTCGTATTGCATCTTCTCCACCAACAAAATTTAATGTTTAGTTAATATCATCAAATACATTAACACGCATGTACAAATTCACTCCAAGAGTCTGAGTCGAATAATGAAGCTTTGGTCTCTTCCATTCAGTATAAGGCTGCAATATTAATCCATATAACGAAATGAAATTGTGCTTTAAAACGAAGTTCAGAAAAAACTGCCCACGACCCACGATCGTTGCTCATGTTCGTGGTCAGAGATCGTGGACAACGATCGTGGTCGCAATGGCGAGTCATAATTGTGCTATCGTGAGTGAGTGTGGTCAGCCATCGTGTGTATCGATCGTGCATCACTATTGTGGACCATCCGTGAGAGACCATTATGGGCATATAAACATCGCTAAAAACAATTTCACAATTTCAAAAGCACATAATGCGATTATATATATCAAACTTCGTGTTTTAAGTTAGGGGCTAACAGGAAGGAGATGTTCTCCGTCTGAAGATGATGATGAGATCGTCTCGCGCTTATTGCCGCTTCTGCTCATCTTGTTGAGAAATGTAGGTTTGAAGAAGAAACTATCGTGAGAGGGGATACGATCGTGGTGTCAGAGTAGAGGAGGCGATCGTTGCTATCGGAAGTGATGTTTTGTGGGGACCGAATAAATTTTTTTGATTTGTTTAGGGTTTGAAGATTTTTTGGGACAATTACTTTTTTTTTTTTTACAATTGATTGTTGGTTTCTTTAAAAGAAGAGAGAAAGTCACTTATTTAATTAACACGTCTTTTAAGCGGTTGGCCGAGGGGTATGGTAGTCTTTTTTACAAAAAAGGGTATAGAAAAATCATACTCTTATGGATGAGCATAAACTACTGTTCTTTTTATGGGCGTGGTATAATTTGTTTGGCGCTCCCTATATTTAATATGTAAATATATTAGTAATCAAATCTCATTATAATATTTTATTTTATATTAAATTATTAATTATAAAGTGTTGTGGGGTTAATATTCAATTTAGATAAAATGTATAAGTATCATTGAAAAAGTATAAAGAGTAAGTAAAGATGAAATATTCTTTTGGAATTGAGTTTAATGTGAATTGTTGTAATAAAATTATTGTTGATTTAAAATTTAATGAAAAATAGGTTTGAGTTTGGTATAAATAGTTGGAGATGACCTGATTCATTGACTGTTGATCCCTTTGGGTGTAGACACTAGGTTTCCTCAAATAGCTTGTAAAAGGACCAAGTTGCCCTCCATTCTTTCACATTTCAAATGCTCATTTGTTTTCTCTTGAAATTTTTTGATGCTGAAACGTGTGGATTTCTCCCTCAAATCTAACTGGTCAACTCGTTCTTCTTCATTTGGCAACTGGTCGTACTCTTTTACATAAAAATATCACATAGCAGACTTTGGTGAAATGCTGCAGCAAAATTCCAGCAATAGTGTATTTTCCTGCACAAAAAATCAACAGCACATTTTCTCTCTCCACCTTTGTGGAAGTAGCATAATTTGAAAGAAAAATGAAAGAAATAACAAAACATACATCAAACGCTATTATAATTTTTTTTCTAAATAACTCTAATACAAGAGTTATTAATACACTCGCTCTCCAACCCCACAAATTATAGATCAATTCTGTGCGATAAACACATACCAAACACTACTCCAACCCCACAAATTAGGGGGTTTGGGGGACTTGAAAACAAGTAGTTATCATTATGTGCGATGGGACCCATAAACACATACCAAACATTACTTTGGTTACGTAAAAGTATATGCGTTCCTTTGTATATTTTGAGGCACTTATAGTAATACAATAGTACAAAACAAAAATTGATTGATTGTAAGGAGAAGATCTAAATAAAAGGCTTTCATCATTTTTGGGTATTGTTCTTTGTGGAAATAACTAAAAGAAGAAAAGGAAAACAAAAAATGGAGCCTCTTTCTACTGGAAACTCTTTTCTTCGAAGATGGAGGAAACTGCTGCTATAGTATAATAACACAAGTGCGTGCCGAAAAACCAGAAAAGAAAGCCACACTAAATAAAATGATGCCTTACATTACTTTTTTGCTATCAGAAAAGGAGAATTTTCGATCTAGAGATTGCAGTTGGCTTCGAAGGTTTTGGTTTTCTTCAAGCAAGCGGTCATATTCTAGAAGAAAGCCTTCCGATTGCTTCTTCAAGGCCATTGCATTGGCTTCCGCACTGCCTGCTTCTTTACTCTTTTCTGCAAGCTGTTTCTCTAGCTTACTTATCATTCCACGCAGTTTACTCATCTCGTCTTCCAGTACTTTGATTTCCTCAGGCGCTGGAGCCCTGTTATCATCAAAAACTCGATTTTGTTTTTTAACAGCTTCCGCGCTCTTCCTCCTTATACGCAGATCCCGGATGTAGTGATGCAGCCTGTCGACCATCAGGGCGAGGAATAGGGAGAATCCTGCACCAGAATTGATATATATATATTCAAATCTTGAAAAAGTAGAGAAGTTCCAGATTATGGATACGTCTTCCTTTTTTTTTTCTTTTTTTTTTCTTGAGCACAACATGGGTACTCTTCTGACTTGTGCAATAAAATATTTAACCAAGTAATAGCATGTGTTACGACAGTTAAGAGAGCATGCTTAAAGCGAAAGTAAAGAAACCATTCCACAATAACATGGAGCATGTGTTGATAGGCCTAAGGAAGGTAAAGTTCATCATTCTTTAAAATGCTGGTCCCAGAACAAGGATTAGCCAAGAATCTTCAGAACATTTGAAAAGTTAAGATCAAAATTATACAATTCCATAAATTACGTGGCAAAATTTAATTCTTCCAAACTGATGAAACCAATAAACCAGTGAGTTTCAGAATATCAAATTTTATCCATCGTCAGTATTTGGGTCCTTAATAGCGACAAATACATTAATGATGTGTTAATAATAAAGTAAAGATAAACTAAATATGAGCATAGTGATACAATTATGTTTGGCTTAAAGCATTCAGTTTCAAAATCAGAAGACTGAAGTCCATTTCCCTCTAATTGAAATCAGCCTGCATTCACGAATGACATTCAAATCCAACAAATTTGCTAAGGCTGGAGAACTCATTATTCATGACACCTATTGGATTACTGTTAACTGCATACTGCAAACTCACCAAGTATTCTGCAACCCATACTATCAATCAGATAAAACCCAACAATGAATTAGGCACCTATATCTTCATAGCACTCTGTTTCCACCAGGCACCAACAGATGATTTTGATCTTATCTTAATATCAACTTCCAGTGAATAAAATAAGGAGGCTGGTTACATAAATTATTGTCAAAGATCACATTAAGGAAAATCGAAGACCCTAACAAGATTAAGTTTATGTTCAATTCGAATACATTAGTCATAAAACATTGCACCTAGTCCCCCCAATCCATGCACATAATTAATGGATATAAGATATTCATGCTGGCTATCTACCATTGCTCTAATGGACTAGATTACATTATGTTAATGAAACAATGCATGACGTATACCAATTCAGATTACATGCCCGTTTATATTGAACTGTTATTGCATGAGATTTTCCATAAAAGTCCAACTATGGCATTTCCTATTACCGAAAGGCCAGATACTATATGCCCTCAACACAAATTCACATTCGTACACCGTCTTAATGAAACAAAGAAAACCTCCACTCAGACGAGACCTCTAAAATTCACAATCTTAGACTATACTTCAACATCAAAACCTTGAAAAGAGAATTTGAAGGATGCACCATGAAACCATAGTTATTCCTAAAACATTATATACCATCACAATAAAGACCAAAAAACAGAGTGATTTGACGGAATACAAAGACACAATATACGTTCATGACCAAAAGAGAAGAATGAAAAAATCTGCAGAATAAACGCAACCCTGAAAATCCACTGAAACAGGAAAACCAGTTCAAAAAGTATATATATAAAAAAGAAACAATTGAATATAAACATTCAATTAGTTATACTCTTTGTTTTTCCTATGCGTAGTCAATGCCAGAAGAATGATCCTCCGAGAAATCACACGAATGATGCAATCATCAAATGAGTCGATGCAGCTTAGCCGCAAAGTTAAGACTCAAGAAAACAGAACAATCAAAATCAGAAATTATAGCGTTCGTAGTTGAGAATTTCTGAGAAAATAGAAGAAGGATTCGATTACAGGAATTCTTACCCATGAGAGAAGCTTCGAGAAGTTTCTTGGCGAGGATGACCTGATCGGTGGGATTAACTTCAGCGCCATCTTGGATCCAACGCCTCTGGATCGCCACCACATTGCAGACGGTGGCCACCATGAGCACGAAGACAGTCCCGGCGATGGTCTTGACGACAATTGGGCCGCGCCCGCGCTTGAGGCGGTCCAGCCCCATTATGATCAGCTTCCTGAGCGGAGTCTTAAACACGAACGCCACGATCAGCGCCATCTCCGCGAATATAAGGCTGAAAAGCAACTGGATCATCTTCTTTCTCTTCACTTGTGCCTTCTGCTTCTTATTCTTCTTTTATTTCTTCAATTTTCACACAAATTTCAGCTGCTCGACAGAGTCTTATGGGGCAGGAGAATCAGAGAAGGAAGAATGGGGTTTTAATTAGATGGATCCAATCCCAAACACGTCCATGTTTGAAATGAATGTTTTTGCGTGTATGGTATTTGGGAATTGGGGCTTTGCTTTCTTCTTATTTGCAAATTCACCCCCGCGTTGCCGTCTATTACCGACGTGCCGATTATTAATTTCTTATAATTATATTTTCTTCATTTTCAAATTTGCTAATTAATAATTTATGAACTAATTAGTAATTAATGTCGCTGGATTGTGGTTCGGCAGTTTGAATTATATGGTACTACTAGTCAACAGTCTACAGTCTACTAGTACTTAAATTATTAATGAGTAATCGTGTGGTCTGACATGATATTCATTTGCTATTACAACTTGAGCATTATTCTGTTACTAATAACTAATTAGATAGTGGCAATATTTTTGTGATGATAATATCCTACCTTTTTTTCGAGGAATATTTAGTTTCTACCTACCTTCTTATTTAATCATAATTTGAATACAATATATATTATACATTTAAATAAATCATACTCATATTTAGGATATCAATCGGGCTAGTCTATCAGATTTCGAGTCAGTCCTATTTGGGTTGCGGGCTAATCGGGTGCAGACTAATTTGACTAGAATTTTATCAGGTTAGAAATTTCCAACTGTAACTCTAAACGTTCAGATTTAGGGCTAGCTCATCGAGTTAATCGAGCTAAAAGCTAAAGATGAAAATTAACCTATGTATTTTTTATTTTTAAGGATCATATATTTATAATATATAAACATATTCAAAAGTTAAAGATACAAATTATATGACAAACATAAAATTCAAAGTCTAATTCATTCGAAAAACAAATCCAAGATTACATAACATAAAATTAATAAGAAATTATTCAATAATAGTTTGGTCTCATATAGTCAAAGTGTCTCACAAACGAGTTTAAAATCTAAACACTTCAATAATATTATTTTTCTACATCGATAATATTTGGAACTTCAACTTGATCATTGACTTCGAACTCATAGTTTTCAGACTTTCACTATCTATTAAAAAATTTAATATCAAAATATAATATAACGTGATAATTTAGAACTTTATAATAAAAATAAATCTTACCATCAGAATATCAATGCAACCAATTACATGTGCAAATAAGAGCTTGATCTTTTTCATGAATGAGTCTATTTTTGTAATTTTTTTCAAAACGTGTGCCTAAATACTAAAGGAAGATTATGATGCTACTGCTGTTATAGGAATGTTAAGCATATCACACGTCATCCTATCAAGTTCTCCAAAAAGCATGATGCATGATCACTCCAATGTTTAATAAGAAAAATTACTCATTTTTATAGAATGTTGAATATTTAATTAGAGAAATTTTAGAATATATATTTAAATTCAAACACGATTAAATACTATTAGTATAAAAAATAAAAAAGTTTGACATCAAATGAGAATGACGTTTGATAAATATTGAGTTGTTGAATGATTTAACATAAGAATATGTTATGATAAATCTTGACATGTTAAAAAATCTAATTTAATATTTGTAAAATTAAAATGAAATATAAACACATATTGATAAATTTGAAGTATATTTTAGAATTCAAAATATTTCTTTTAGTGAACTTAAATTTTCCAATCATTTATCTATTATTATATTATATTAGTAAAAATCTAATGTATATACATTAGATATAAATTAAATGATTAGTTTTATTTTATTTTTATGTAGTTATTTATTTTTATCAAAATTATCATTGAAATGTCGAACCAGTTGTTAAATAAGCCGGAAGAATAGGAAATAGTTGCACCTAGGGTCAATCCATCGGGTTAGTCCATCAAATTTCGGGTCAACCTTAAATTGCAGGCTAATCAGGTTGAAATTTTATCAAATTATAAATTTTCAACCCTAGCCCTTTAAATATAGCAGACTATTCGGATCAACCCACAAATTTCGTGTTGAACTGATATCCCAGTTCATATTTCAAGAAAATACCAAACGGTGCAAACTAAGTCTACAAGCGGTTCAAACCCACCGCTTCTCTCTGCTAAGTCCTGAAAAAACATACTCCTAAATAAATAGTCTCAAAGATATGGATATAAAAAGTATTTGAAAAAAGAAGTTTGTTCAAATTCTGTATTTTTTCTAACTCGAATGGTGACTTTATTCAATGCTTTCAAAGGAAATCACCCATAAGATTGTAGTAGCATATATATAATATATTTTTCCCATGATAAATCTGCTGGAAGTACAAATTTTAAAATTCTCTCATAAATATTCTTAAATTACATTTTCCCCTTCTGCCGAAGCTACTGTTACAACTATCGACAAAAAGGAAAAGGGACCTACTGCATTGCTGAAATATATTTTCTGATCAACATTACACAATATATGAAGTATATATTATAAAATTATACGAAAACTATTTCTGAGTTCATTTGTGTTTTTTTTCTTCCTTTTTATCTCTTTCTTTTAAGGAAGAAGTACGATCGGTTTTAATTCTCATAACTGTCATTAATTGGCAGCGGCGGATCCAAGGGGGTGAGAGGGGACGGCCGACCCTCCCGACTGCTAACTTTCCCTTAGCATCAACAGTAAACCGACATAGTCGTCCCTCTCCTGATAACCCGATATGCATTTGTTGTGGCTCGTAGCTTGAAAATTTTTGCTTCTCTGAAAAAAAATAAAGTTTGAAGCAATCGTATGTGCTAAGATCCGTCATTGTTGTGACTCGAAGACTGAAGAAAACGTCATGAAAATATATGTTTTGAAGCCACTGAATAAGACTTTTTAACTGTAGCTCTTGAATTACGCTCCCTCCATTTTCAGGTTCTAGATCCACCACTGTTAATTGGTATCATCAGTAGTAGTTGTAAGCCTTATCTTTTAATGGAAAACTATCTAGAATTCATTCGTGTTAGAGCATAGCAGAAGGAGGATTATTAGTGAGAGAAAGAGAAGAGTGGAAAACTATCTTTTTAGGAAAAAGATAAATGTACATATTTGTATATACATAATATTTTTAAATCTTAAATTGAATTGAATTGGTTTTATTTAAATTAATTTTATTATTAATTATATTATTTTTTACTAAATTGCCTCTATTATATTTTCAAAGATATGATTGAAAAATTAGTTTGATAGATCCTTCAAATAAAGCCACAAAATTGATTTTGAGATAAATATATAGATATCCAATGAAAAAAATTATCTTTTCCTAAATCTACAGATATCTAATTTGGAAAAGTTATTTTTTTCTTAAATTATTGTAGAAGGATAAATATGTAATATATTAATCTATTTTGAATTAATTAATATTTATAAACTGATTTAAATATAAAATATCTAAAAAAATTCATTATGTATATACAAATTATATACATTTATCACTATTCTTTTGGTTATTAAATTTACAAGACACTTTTAGTTATAGGATAACTACTAGCTAATTTACTGCTAATTAACTGCCTAACTCCTAACTGCCGACTGGCTGATCAAATGGATTGCATGTCTTTGAGTTAACGCTCCTCGTGTAGTTTTGGGCTTTATTTCAGAATCCAATAATTTCATTGGTAATGAAGTTTGACAAGTAATTCATTGGGCTTTATTTGTAGATGATTGTTTAAAATTTCAAATTATTTTATTAGTATTATGAAAAGTAGCATTAGATCACCGGAAAAAAAAATCAATTTACTAAATAATGTGCAATTTTAACCCTATCCCGAAACTATTTGGTAATAGCATCACATTTAAATTTGTACCAAATTAGATACCTTTTATTTTAGTTCGACCACTCAATATTGAAGAATACATATTATACACAAAAAAACTACATGTGTTTTGAGCCAAAATTTTGTAATTTATGTGAACTATTATTGAGTTTTGAGTGTTCAAGAAAATTTCTAGAGGGTTTAATTTGCTAGAAATTGAAAGATGAAAATATTATGTACTAAACATTTTATTAAAATTATAAAGTAAATCAATGCTCGTGTACCATTCGATAATTATATATGCAAAGGATGACATATGTTCAGATATGTATGTAAGATGTTCTATTTAACCTATTGAACTCGTTCATCTGAAAAAATCATCTCGTAAATAAATCCTTTACTGAAAGTACTTTCTGCTAATGTATTGAGATTGTATACTAGAAAGCATACTTTACGAGCTGCCTATGTATTAATAATCCTAAGAATTATTATTCTCCGACTCTTGTGAAAATATATTGTTGTTGCATGGCTTGCCATTTATAATCTGATGATTATATTTTGAGCAAATATAATATGTGATTATAATAGAGCAAGCAAGTCCAGGTCTTCTGCATTGTAGACTATATGATGGCCATGTCATCACTAAAGGTCTCCAGTCGGTGTCTTCTAGAAGAAAATTAAGTTTCACAACTTAGATAGACTTAGACGATCTATCGTGAAAGGTTGCAGTGTCAATCCAAATGATTACTAACCTTGGTAAACAAATGACACTAGTGTGGTGTAACACTGAATG
>JAYDZE010490001.1:0-10860 GCA_034509125.1 Monilaria moniliformis
TAGTATAAATTAATTGTAATGACATTTCATTCTTATAAATAATTGAAAGGATTAGAACTAATCGATCTTGATTTAAACTTATTTAATTACTAAATTGTTGATTAAATTTAATAAATTAATTCATTAATTCATTAATTAATAATATGATTTAATAGCAAAATTATCTAAACTAATCATTTATGAATTAATTAATTATATCATTTAATAATCGAGTTATTGATTGTGGTGAGTATCTAGCCAGCACGATATTTGTAATTCTTGATTATGATGTTTGTAAATACTAGAATAAGATTCCAGCTAAATTTTGATGTATTCTTGATTAAATTTTGATGCAAGGTCAGTGTTAGGCCGTGGGAGACGGGTCTCCCTCTTTTTTTTCACATTCCACCAGACCAGAAAGCTACAACCATCACACCCGCGTCACTGAGCTAGTAAGGATTCCGGCTTCACAATCACTCCAACTGGCCCACGACGATTGCAGGTATAGAATCCCCTTGTTCCGCGCACCCCCCCCCCCCCCCCCCCCCTTTTGTAAATCACCCATCTATGTCGAACCGATGACTGGTATGGATGTTAGGGGATGAGTTCAGTTTGAGCGTATCTTGGTATTATAATACTTCCAGCATTACGTACTCACTTCCGTTGCACTAGATAATGTTGTGTATTTTTATGCGGTCAATTTTTTTGTGGATGCGCCGGCTACAATTAAGAAGCACTGCCGTTTAGCCTCAGTAATGTTTGGTTTGAAAATCTGTGTTTGAAGTGTGTCCTAACTTACGAAATTAATTTATACAGGTTCTATTGTGCTTGAAGCATATTATTTTGACGAAATGGATTTGTAAAGTTTACTTTTGGTTGCATATCAATGTGTTGAATAACTGCAACATCCACAATGGAAAGAATTGTTCAAATGTTCTCATATTTTTTGGTGGTTTACTTTCTGAAGTCAAATTTAGTGCAAACAAGCTCATTTGAGTGTCTTTTATCATTTGTTGTTTTGTAATTAGAGATGGCAGCCCCAAGAAATTCAAAATAACCCAATGATATGCATCCTGTAACAGAAGGTAAGCGATCCCAAGAAGTACCCTTGCGTATTTACCTTAAACATAGGCTAGCGAATTTATTTGTCGTGCTTTTGAAATCTTCATAGGTAGCAATGACATGGGAAAGAGTAAGCCGCAAAAAAATGAGAAGACAAGACGAAGTTGGTCGCTGCGGGAAGAGGAGGTATTGCTTGTCTTGATGAAGGAGCTCGTTGCCCAGGGATGGAAATCGGACAATGGATTTCGAGCAGGTTTCACGAAAAAATGCGATGATATTGTAAACTTTGATACTACCTAATTTTTTTGTGTAACTAAACCTTCATATCACATTTGCAAAGTAAAATTGAACAAACAAAATCAGATAACGAAATTGCTAGTTTTCCTAAATTTTCAAGATATAGCCAAGCTTAATATGATACTTTGAGAGTTTGTTGCCTATATACATACAAATCTCAAAACAAGAACATTGAAAAAGGTTTTTCAGCAAATATGCAAACAAATATTTTTCAACTGAAAATCGTGAAATAAATTTGGACATTTGAAATTGAGAACAGAATACAAAGGGAAAAAAACTTGGCTTTAATTTTCCCAACAAAATTGATGACTGCGTACACATTCAAGAAATCAACACATATCTTAGTTCGGGCAAGAAATATATCTTCGATTCATGCCAACTAAAATGAAGGGAAACAAATGCCCAAAAAATGATAAATAAAAAAATAACAAAAATCCATATATCTAGCTGGAAAACTCACTATATGTAGTCTAACTTGTAGTCTAACTTGCTCTTCAAATTATAGGATTATATCTAAATTAATCCATCAAATCCGTTGGTATTTATCCGTGAAACAAAAAAATAATTCAAGTCCCCATTGAAAAGGAGGCCGAATTAAACTGCATAACACGACATCAAAAAAATAATCTAAGTTACAGAGTTTCCATGAATCTTTCAAAATTATTGAGAAATTTTTTCATGTATTTAAAATTCTGCGATTTTTTCATGTATTTGAAATTCAGCGAGGCCAAACAAGGGATGTTGTAGATGATAAGAATACCTTGTTCCTGCAAGAAGACACCCAGAAATTGATCACCGGTGCTGCATTGGTGATGTTGCTAGGTCGTCTGCTTTTGGAAGAGAAGAACGCACAACTTCCTCTGAGTCCTAATTGATGGAATGCTAGGGGATAGCAATGGTGAGAAAGGGCTGGAGAAAAAAATTGAAGGGCATTGAAGGTAATGGAGACTGCTATCTGGGTCCTCTCTCCAAGGCTGATACAAAATCGGGCAAAATTGGCCTGAAACACAATCTAGGCTAAACATGAAATTTACCTCGGGCCTGGCCGGGCCTTTCCTATAACGCGGGCCGATGGGTTTATTTCACAGCGATACCAAACACACGAAAAGATTGGATAAAATTGTTTATTATGCCTTAACTAGTCTACCAAACCAGCCCTAAATTTCAATCAAACAAAATGGAGTTCAATGGAAAAATTTATGACCGTTGAAATTTTAACAAAATTAGACTTGGGAATTTAAATACAGAAAGTTCCAGGACATAAGGGTGTATTTAGATTCACTTCAAAAATTCACATCTCTCAATCTATAGAGCATATGAGGATGCAATGAGCACTCCCAAAAACTAGGGAGAGCGTAGAACACTTCATCAGTTGAGTTTACTCACAAATTCTCTAAGACTCGAGAGATATTGAAGTTATGAAAAACTTGACCAAAACTGGAGCAATTTTGATAGACGAACTTCAAAAACGTAAAAATGGTGCTTATGGGACATAATTGTTGCTAGGAATTAGGGGTTGAATTGATTTTTAAATGGACAAAAATCTACACTTAATAGGTGTTTGTATGCATGATATTGAAAGAATCGGCAACTGAAGTGTAAGAGCAGGGAAATGCTGGAAATGCACACAAGAAGGGCTAAAACAAGTAGGAATCAAGTATTTTCAACTATCTAAGGAGGTATGCTACCCGGCCAGAAGGTCGAA
Source organism: Monilaria moniliformis (assembly GCA_034509125.1). NCBI lineage: Eukaryota > Viridiplantae > Streptophyta > Magnoliopsida > Caryophyllales > Aizoaceae > Monilaria > Monilaria moniliformis. The sequence continues at coordinate 3,044 of JAYDZE010490001.1, forward strand.
AATTGGCCGTGCTACAGACAAAGCTGTCATTTTCCCAAAGTCAGTGAATTGGCACCCTTAGCTACGAGTAAGAATAGATATGTCGATTCTGAAAAGGGGAGAAACAACAAGACCTAGTTGGGATAAGAAATTCAAGCCGTCATATAAGAAGGGGGAGGAGAGTGATTCGATATCCACTTTTCACACACTTCACCACTTTTCACTCTACACTCACTTCACTCTTACCAAGAGCAAAATATTTTGGCAAGAACACCATATGTCATCAATATGAGATATGCTAGCAATAGAGGAAAAACTAATTTTCTTTCTTGTTTTAGCTTTAGTATTTACTATTCCATTAGCTCATGAAGTTTGTTTTAAGAATCTTGCAAGCTTAGTTTTAGTTTAGTCTTTTGTTAAATCCGAGTATCTAGAGTATTTGTTGCTATTGAGTTTATTTTAATCTTGAAGGTGTTTTAGTTTTGACTTTATCCTTGTGAATTTCTTAATTTATTTTCATATCTCTTTCAATCTCTTGTTTCAAGTTCAAACAATTATTAGCTCAAGTTTCTGGTTATTTCTTTGGCTTACGAGTGTTCTCTGTTCTAAATTTGTTTTCATGTTGAGTTTGATTTTCTTGGGTTTTTTTTTTTTTAGTCTAAAGATTGTGTGTTTTTACTTTAAGTGAAGCTAAATATTATGGATTAGTTGTTGATGTTTTTCGTCATCATCTTGTCTCTAAATGAAAATGTTTGTTTGAGTTTGTTGGCTGGAAGGATCTGATGCTTGTTTAGTTCACGTAGGTTTAATGTTTGGTTTGAGTTATTTTGCATTTTAGGATTTAGTCAACTCTTTTAAAGTCATGTCTATTGTCTACCTGCTGCAATTTGTCTCTTCCTTCTCCTAGTTTAGAGCAAAAACTTTCCGCATTCTTCAGTTTAGAAATTAACAAGTTGTTTGTTCCTTTAAATAAAAAATTGATTATGTTCCTTTTTCTAGATTAGGTTGTTTTCTCTTTATTCTTGCCTGGTTACTTTATGAGTCAGATCTGCAGTGTCCTATTTAATTTCTTAATTAATCTGTCATTTACGAGGAAGTTTAGAAAGGATATGCCCAATTTCAAGTTTTCTGCATTTAGGATTAACAATAGTTAGTCTTTGAAACCTTCAAGTTTCCCAATTTAATTTCTAATTTCTATGTTGTCCAGTTTGGTTTTCGATGTTTTTGATTGTTGATATTGCTTAATTTAGATTGGTATTAGAATTGTTTCCCACACTTAGTAGTTAATATATTTTCTGTTTTATCCCAGTACAATGCAATTAGGTGTGGCGGCATCGTCAAATCCCTTTAGGTTGTAGGAAGCATTTAACAAAACTCTCATTTTCAGTGAGTTCGGCATCCTCCTTACCTTATACTAATTAATAATGTAGAGGTTTGTGGCAAACAAAAAATATTGTTTGATAGGCTGGTTTAATCCTTAACGAAAAAACTTATAACTTAGCCTTATCATGTGCATAGACTTTAAATTAAATCATGATATTTAATGGAGACATACTAAAGATAAGCTATTGTATCAAAATTAGATCAGGATAATAAGTTTAAGGAGAGCCCTTGCTTATCCAAAATTGTAGCTTGTGAAAAGCTCATTGTATATGCTCACTGGACTTTCATTCTACTATGAAAAGTAATTCCGACCAATGTCAGCGTCAACCATCAATGAGTACGGTGGCCAAAGAAAGCCACAAGAGTCTAGTATGGGGTTTTAATTTCAAAGCAAGATTCATATCTATTTGTGAGATGTGCACATTTTATTGAAAACTATCAAAACTAAAATTGAACCAGGATAGTTTGCATGTAAGAATTCTTAACAATTCATTTGTGCTTGAAAAAATCTAGAAATTCACACAATCTTCGTAACTCATAGGAGTAGCTCCGTAATTAATTGAGAGCAAAATAAAATATTTTGGTCGGTCAAACGGGTCGAATAAGCCACTGCCAAATCATGACATCCTTAGGTCGTGTAAGGCTTCACTCCAAAGTTGGTTTTTCTCAACTCAAATTACAAATTTAAGCATATATCTTAGCATAAAACACATGTATACATATAATGTGACATATCCAAGGTAAATATATTCATATATGTTCAATTTCATCACAAATCAACACATGGCAACAAAAACAACATCACCAGCCCTTTTTCTCGACCAACAAGTCGGTGGAGCGACAAGGCTCAACCCAAGCCTATTATTCTTTATCAACACATTCTAGGCATGCTCTTAACATGAGAATGCAGCCATAGCCACCATTTGGGCCATTGTTCAAAAAAATCCAAAATAAAGGAAAAAAGCTAACTTTTGGAGCTAAAACATGCACTCTGTCTAAACCCTTAATTCCTTCCTTCTAGCCTTCGGTCCTTGCTCTTCTACATGTTATAAATGGTAGAGAAGATGGTGGAAAGGGTGGTTAGGTGATGGAGGTGACGAGGGTGAGTGCGTATATGTGGCGTGAAAGTGGTGGTGATTGTGGTTGTTCTCGGGTAGGCCGAGAGCCCGACGGAGAGATTGAGCTTGAGAGCTTCTTGCTTTAGCTTGAGAGATTATGTGTCTACAGATAGGTCGAGAGAGATGAAGAGAGAAGGAATGTAGAAGTGGGAATGGGGCGATGATGGTTTTCAAAGGGCCAATGGCCTTACTTCTTCTCCCTCTTTATTTAGTAATTTTAATCATTTGTCGGCTGAAAATTGGGATTAATTGAGATGGCTTCACTAAAGGAACTGAAGCAAAAATGGGCCTCAACTAAAAAAAAGACAATCGACCCTTGAGTGTGAATAAATGGGCCGCTGTTACGACTCAAACTGGTATCACGTTGGGCCGTGCTGGCCCATAGGTAATCTCGTTTACGTGAATTAATTTCCTAATCCCCTATCTTACTATATATATTCATATATTAAATCAGATAAGCACATAGCACATAATAGTAATTATAAACGAACACTTAGCAATATATTAGGGAAACAATTATATGCAATACATGATCACTAATATCGAATTAACTTAAAAAACTTACTTATTGTCAAGCTTAGAGTAATAAGGTTAATATTCTATGATTCAAAATTCGAAATATTCTAATTATTAGGCATTGAGGTCTTTTAAATAAAATTTTAATTTTTTCTATTTATTCGGAATTAGGGAGCTAATCTTTGGGCAAAAATATAGGTTGTTACATTGGTGTCATAGTATTGTTTTAAAGAAAAGAAATAAAATTGAAAAATAATAGAAAATAATTATTTTTTGAGATTTTTAAGTTTTATAATTTTTTATTTTAAATTCATTTTTATATAATATATATTAAATTAGAGTTTTTGCCATGATGTTTAATTTGATATGCACATTGAATATTTTATCATTAGTCAAACTACACGATTTACAGGAATATAGAAAAAAAAAAAGCAAAGAAAGAAAAAGAAATAGAAAACGGTAAGATTTAGCTAAAAGATAGGCATTGTTGCGGTTAAATTAAACAAACTAAATATTAAACATTTGACGGGAAAAATGTCCTTGCAAATTGCCAAATTGTATTTTAATATATATATATATATATATATATATGTGTGTGTGAGCCCAAGCAAGTTTCTAGTCGGGCCAGAAAAAAGATTAACTTCGGCCAGAAAACACTAATTACTAGATTATGCGATGCCATGCCAACACTATTTTGATTCATATATATATTTTGTGCCCCAACGTTCGCTTTATAAAAGTAACATTTTGATATTTTGGGATGCACGAGTCTTGTCACATTATTGATAAAATATTAAAATATTCTATATAAATTTGACAAAGTTAAGAATTTTTAATATTAAAAACGAGGTCAAACATTATGACAACATATAGTATTTTTTTAAATAAATGTCTGATTGAGATTTTTCTCTTGTTCCTAAATAAGTGTCTTATTTCAAAATAGAGGGTATAATTATCACATTTCTTCCATTTTACTCTTACTTAGGATTTTTTGTAATTTGATAATTAGTTGTATATATACATTTATTATAATAATTAATAAAAATACAAAAATATATTTTCTATGTTTGAAGAGACTAGGATAATATTAAATATAGTGACATCTCAAAACATAATCCTTGACCAGCCAAACATCTACTTGGGCCAATTTAAATGAAGTTAGCAATTTTAGCTACTTGTCAAGCAGCCTAGTTGACAGTTAGTCAACGCTGTTAATTCATCATTAACAGCAAGTTTTACACATGTTCGCGTAAATTAATTTGAAAATTGAAACTCCAAGTAGTAATTAATAATTATTGATTAGTTATGATGATTTGTATTAGAATTTAATAATTTACTGCTAAGATTTATTAAAGGTTTTAATTAGGTTTTTAAAAACATTCAATTAAAATATATTAATTTTTAATTAAGATGTATTAATTTTAATTAAACGTTATTAATAATATATAAATAAAATTAATTATTTATAATCAAAATTTAATTAAAACGAATGCGTGCATTCCGCATGCAACAACGTGTGCCTCCCTGAGTATTTTTGGTTTCTGCCGAAATCTAGAGCAACTATTAATTGCGAATTATGTTTAATAGCGCGGCTGTAGGAGACTAGATAGAGGTAGGACCGATTGTTATTATATGTATTTTGCCAATTAAAGTTTTCTTATTATATTTTATTATATTATTTTTCCAGACTTTTAGGAACTAATTGGTACTTAGTGGGTCTGGATTAAATAATTTTACCTGCACACCTGCTGCACTAGTTATTTAATGAGATTGCGATGAGCATATGAAGAAAACAAAAACTTAATTACTTTAAGCCAACGATGGACCATATAAAAATATAGGGGCAACTTACTTTCCAAGTATTTTATATTCTGGAATATTTCCGATTTCATTCTTCACTCTATATTTGGAAATTTTATTCAAAATATTCACTTATATCATATTCACAAAACTTGGTACAGAATGTGAATCTTGATTGATTATAATTCATATCCAAGTAGGCAACGAAATACGTGGGGGATTTGAAAAATAAGTATAGATTCAAATAAAGAAATCTTTGGAAATACAATTTAAATTGCCTTTGTTTTTACCATATGACTTGCAATCTATTGATATCAATCCCCAATTTCCCCAGCCCTACCTTATAAACAAATATGGCTTCTCTTTGGTGCTTTAATGAAAAACAACTATAATATATATGTATTAATGTATATGTGTTACATAATTATATATGTTACCAAATATCATAATCTTCTTCACCATAAACATTATAATCGTCAATGGACATATGTTTCACAGGATTTGTTTAATTAATCAAATCGGAATATTAAAATCTAGGTGATATATATGGATGTACCCTCTTTGGTGACATCAATCCGTTGACAAATGCAGCTATTATTGAGATTCAGATCTTTATTAATCTATTTCATAAATAATGGAGTATAACTTTTTTAAATATTTTGAAATGTATGGTTTATGAGTTGGCATCATTATTTCTGTACAACTTCCAATGTTTCTACATCTATTCTTACTTATATATTCTATACTATTATTAAAAAGGAGTTTTCGATTTGTAATTAGTAAAATTAATTTTAATGGTAATTTTATAATAAAATACTAATTAATAATCAATCAAATAATACGAAATGTGAACATATTAAATTTAGATTCAATTACAAATTTTTATTTTTATTTGTACACGTTTTCTACCAAAAATTCAAGTTAGTGGTGGTTAATTAGGCACTAAGCACATTATATTAATTAATTAATTTTTAAATTATATCTGAAAGGATTTTTATTTTTATTTCTTTTAATTAGCTTTCATTTTTCGTTTGCTTTTATCTTTCAAATTATATTTTCTCTTTTTTCTTATTCCTTTTTAATTATGTAATTTCAATTTTGATTATTAACTATAATTATATAATATTATTATTTAATTAATTTATTTTCTGAAATTAATCTAAATATTATATAAAATTTAAAATTATTAAATAAAAATATTATAAATAGATATAGGATAGGAACAATTATTTCACTTTCTTGTATTATTGCTCAATAAGGACATTTTCAGCTGGGTAATTTTTATAAAATTTAATTATAATTCTATGATATTTTGTTAAAATATTGACAATTTATTATTTCAATTGTTATTATTCATAATTTAACATAATTTTATAAAAATGAAAATAGTTCAGTATTTATTTTGATGATAATTTTAATAAATGTATTTTCACATATCTATAATTTTTTTATCACAATACTGTATATTATATATAACTTTTTTTATGTTTTATGAGAAATGTTGTAATAAAAAAGTGTTTTCATTTTATCATATTGATTTCGACGGTGTAATAAATATGAATAATTTGTTCCAATATCATTGAGTATCGAATTTATCTTCAAATTGAATCCAACCGATATATATCATTTCCAGATATACACTGAAAACCTACTCATAGAAAGCCTTTATTTTGTTAATGTACTATGTTTTTTTTTGTAATACAACTATGGATGATACGTAGAAAGAAAATTTTAAAATATATAACATATAATTTACATTTCATGACTTGAATATGTATTTTTTCTAATTTTAGATAATACTTATATTTTATTTATTATTTAACTATAATTATAGCCGTGCGCACAGAGGGCAATTCAAGTTTTATCTTAATTTCACTGAATAACCTCAATTGCACGCTAATTAGTAATATGACAAACAGAAAATCTATGTTATTAAGAATAGGATTATGCTTAAAAAAGTATTCAAAAAAAGAACAGATTGAGGTTAAAGAACTTCAATCGGATCCAAAATTTACACCAGTATTTCCTTGAGTACTAGCTAATTATAATTTTTAAAAGATCCTTAATCATTTGATCGGTGATTTGTGAATGAGGAAACCTATTTAAGTATAAATATATCCGAAAAATACTTCCAAACTAATCAAGTACACAAAGAAATTATGTTAACAAAATCGAATTTTCTCGTTTGTTAATTAACCAACCAGAAAAATATTCTACAACCACCCTAACCCCATCTTAATTAAGGCTATTCAGCCTCATTATTTTGTCTTCAATGTTTTCTTGATCAAACTCTGTGGTTCAAATATGAAATCTTCTTCTTTTTTATTAAAAGACCCGTAATTAGGAGACGGAATACCATTTTGAAATAGAGGATCTCGTCTGATGCATAGTGATTTGTCGCTCAAACTCTAGCAGCGGAGATGGGGGAGACAAATGATGGTGTGATCGTGGAGGAAGAGGAGGAGAGCGAATCTGGAATCGGAGAAGATGCTTTTGCAGTCGAGAAATCAGTACCAGAATCTGGAGCTGCATGCAGTCTTGCTTGGAAGGATTTAACCGTTGTGATCGCTCTCCGCAACGGAAAAACACACACTATTCTCGACCAACTCTCTGGCTATGCTGAGCCAGGAACTTTTACAGCTCTCATCGGACCTTCCGGCTCTGGCAAGACCACGCTGCTTGATGCCTTATCCGGCCGCCTTGCCGCCGATGCCTTCCTCTCCGGAGCCATTCTCCTCAACGGCCGTAAGGCCAACTTATCTTTTGGGACTGTGGTAAGTCTGTACAACTTAGTGTTTCTCATGTACCCCTATTTTAGTCACTTTGACATAGTATATAATATTATTTTACTCTAAATATTAGAACACAATTTTTTATTTATTTTATGCGTCATCAGGAAAAAAAGAAAGATCTGGCTTAACAACAAGAAAGCTTTATGTAAGAGGGCCACTTTTGGCTAAAAACTCAATTTCCAGTTTTTTTTTTTTTTTTTTTTTTGTTGGGGGGGGGGGGGGGGGGGGG